>PVJC01000859.1:0-107606 GCA_004026665.1 Murina feae | reverse complement strand
ATGCATGTATTACTGTTATAATAACTACATGCCCTGAAAACGAGTAGTTGAATACTATCACATATCTAAAGAAAATATCAGACTAACCATATAAAAAAGACTGATCTTTTATCTAACCAAAAAGTTATAGTGTAAGAAAAGGGATTTTATAAAAATACACAGTTTAGCATAAGAAAATGAACAAGATGAAATGAACTTGCGACAGGAAGACTTAACAGAACAATGAATGAGATCACAAATTCTCAAGAACACTTATCACACTAAAAAATTAACCAGACAAAGCAACATAATGCCTTCTATATCTAGTGTCAGTTTAAGGTAGCTTGGAAAGAATATTTGATATGACTGATGACCAAAATAATTAAAACTATATATAAAAATCAAGAGGTTAAGAACTTGTAGGACAGAAGAAATAAAAACTAAAACAAAGTATATGGACTTCAAAGACCTGTAAATCATTTCATCTGAGCATCTACCACTAATGAAAATGGTGTTAATTCTAGTAGTGAAATCAAGTTATTGAAGGAAATCCATCAATTATTTTACATTTATGTGCGACTGAGGGTCAGCATTAGAGGAACTGCTGAGATGCACTGCAATGAAAGTCACACCATGTAACTATCCTGGGAGCCATTTCTTTGGAGTATAACCTCTGAGTATGGAAGGCACTCTGCATGCTGCCCAGCACAGCTGCAGGAGTGAGCTGATTCTTACAAGCAAGGACTCTCACTGATTTGTTTTGTTATCAGATGGCAAAGCAGAGAGAATGCTTTTTGTAGCATGTCAGATTATGTGCCTACACAATAGTCGACAGATGTTCACCAGCCTGAGAATCAGGAATGTGACATACATTCCAGGGGAGAAACCAAAAGCAAACACAAGCTTTAGAAGTGACCCAGTGTCACCTGCAGCTGTAGGAAGCAGACCTGCCATATAACATGTGCCCAGATCATCACAGCTAAATGCCACTGCAAAACGCTGAAGGAAGGAAGAAATGTTGTTTGTTCTCACTTCCAGAGGTGGGCTCATTGGTTTGTGGTACATAAGGCTAAGGTGCAGTCATAGTCATGATCTGCTTAACATTAGGGATACATTCCGAGAACTGTCTTTAGGTGATTTCATCCTTGAACAAACATCACAGAGTGCATGGACACACCTTAGGTGGAACTACACACCTAGCCTACGTGTTGCACCACCATCATATAGGCAGTTTGTTGGTGGACCAAAACGTCATTATGACTACACTAGAGTCCCGGTGCACAAATCCGTGCATGGGTGGGGTACCTCAGCCTGGCCGGCAATCGGGGTTGATTGGGGCTGTCTTGCCCAGTCAGGGGAGGGACTATGGGAAGGTGGCCAGCTAGCTGGAGGGAGGAACCGCAGGAGGTTGGCAGGCCGAGGGAGGTTGGCTATGGGAGTGCACTGACCACCAAGGGGCAGCTCCTTCATTGAGCGTCTGCCCCCTGGTGGTCAGTGCCTGTCACAGTCACCAGTTATAATGGTTGCTTAGGCTTTTATATATATAGATAATGAAGAAAAATAGGCTTATGATTATATAATGAAGAAAAATATGCTTGCCTTACAGAACATATAATTGAAAATATTACTTTTTAAGTTGTTATGAATGACTTCAATAAAAAATATCCTGGCAACGCCAAGATAAGTACATGAAAAACAGTTATTAAGTAGTATATTCTAACTTATATAACAGGTTAAAAACAGACGAAAACATCGTAAACTGTTGTTGCAAGTAAAAGCACATCTAACAACACTAACTGAAATTCTACTCCTCTGAACAGAACTATCCTGAGAGCTCATGTAAAGTGATAGTGACACAGAGCTTCGGGAAACATGAATACAAAGGGCCTGAGAGTAGCTCATTATCCCAGCACTCTGGGTGGCTCCTCATGTGTGAAGTTGACATCTCAGTACAGTAAGTGGCATTGCATCTTATTTTTTAACCCTCTCCTGAGGAAATGTTTCTATTGATTTTATAGAGAGAGGAAGGAGAGGGAGAGGGAGAGAAACATCTATCGGTTGCCTCCCATATGTACTCTGACTGGGAATTGAACCCACAAGCGACCTGGCCAGGGCTGGCATTGCATCTTGGCTATTCACCTGCTTTACATCAGGACACCCACCAGTCATGGTACATGACCAGCAATAAGTTATTTGGGGAAGATAAAATGTTTTTAAAGAACCAACAAAGCCTGTTACTAATACTGGAAAAAACAAACTCATTGAGCCAAGTAGATGGATAAGAAGTGTAATATTCACATGTGAAGACAACATATTGTTAAAGTCCTATGAATCACTTGGCCCAAGTTTTTAAGAGTTTGTGCGACCTACCTGAATTTATTCTCCGTATGCTTACTCGTATACCTTTGTGGTTATTTTTTTTAATATCAATTTTGTTATCTTTTTTCCTCTCTTTTTTCCTCCCCCAAAACATTAAGATTCCTGAGAAGGTGAAAATGCCACTACTGCTGCTTCTAGTAGTAACAGTCACAGTAACCAATGTTTATACAGTGCTTGCTACACTTTTACTTAATCTCTGCAGCAACCCCAAGGGCACATGTTACTGTTATCCACGGTGTTTAGTTGAGATTCTGAATGAAAAAGGGATCCCCCCCCCCTCCCAGGATCACAAAACTGGAAAACAGTGCTAGGGGTTCCAGGCCAGACTGGGCTGATGGCAACACCCATGATCTGGTCCCCATTGACCCTAAACACCGTTTCCCATGCAGGGCAGTCAGAAGCAACCAGGACATCTCGTTTATTTGTGAAGGGTCTGTGTTTTTGGACAGGTCACTTAACCTCTCCTGAATAGGCCGCATCGCGTAAACAGAAATATTAGATGTTCTAGCTCTGTGAATCTGGTTCATATTACTCCCCCGCCCCTTTTCAAGAAGTGGATTTATTATGAATAAATGCTGCAGTTTCCTATGGGTAGATCTCTGTGAGTGAGCGTGTGTGTGTGTGTGTGTGTGTGTGTGTGTGAGAGAGAGAGAGAGACAGAGAGAGAGAGGGGGGGGGAGAGAGAGAGAGAGAGAGAGAGAGAGAGAGAGAGAGAGAGAGAGAAAGAGGGAGAGAGGGAGAGAGGGAGAGAGAGAGATTGTTGCCAAAAGATTTTAGGAGTCAAAATACCTTCTAACTGCTGTTGGGGCTGCTTCTGGCTAGGTGGCTATTCCACATCCTGAGCTGCTCTTATAGACTTGATTTTAAGGAACACCTATTCTTTTTATTCTTTTTTTTTTTTTTTTAATGCTAATACATTGTCCATCTTGCCTCTCCTAATAGCCCATGAGTCTTAAATTTGGAGCCAGAAAAGCATTGCCTTTGTAAAGCACAAAAGAACACCAGCTTTGTGGATTTTTTTTTTTTTTTAAGAAAAATCACACGAGGCCTGAATGAAAAGCTCCTGGATCACTCAGAGGCCGCGGCATTGTGCAGCTGTTCTGACTCTGCTGAGAGCCCTCAGCAAGGGACAATGCGGTACCTGGAGGAAGCGCAGCACAGGGAGCTTATTCAGGAGCCGCGGGCCCTGGGAGCCCTGCCAGGGTCCTCTGGAAGCTGGGGGGCCTCCCCCCCCTCAAACCCTGATAAGCATATGGCAGTTTGTAGTTGTGTTTTGTTGTTCTCCTGCCAGCGTTTGTTTCACAGTTTTATTGCAGCAGCGTCTTCCCAGCATGCTGGCACGGAGGGGCTTTTCCTTTTCCTGTTTGGGTCCCACCTCCGTGATGTGGACAGGGAGACTGTGATTGGTCATAGAGTGAGCAAGGCCTCATAGTGGACTGAGCTCCCAGGGCTCTGGTTCCCCGGGACAAAGTCTCCTTCTTCACAAGCTGATGGTAAATATCTGGTCAGCCTCATCTATTGAGAACCAGCCAAGCAGGAATCCTAGTGCAGGGGAGAAGATTCTTTTGTTTGTTTGTAAGTAAACAATGGACTCCACTCTTCCTAACTAAAATCAAACTACAATCACCCTTAAAATAATACCGAAGAACTCATCTAATTGCAACAGGGGTCGGAAGGCAAGTTCACTGGTGCTTCACTTCTCTGTTTAAAGTGTGTTCTCTAACTGATAATTTCAGAGAACTTTATGCAGAGGAGATTATTATGTTCCTTACAGGTAGACAGCCATGTGAACTGGAGGCCAGGTGGGCACCTTTTTCTGAAATCAGTTCCTTTTGGGAACGTAAGATTGAGTTTTTTGGGGGTGGGGGTGGACTTTTTTTTAGTGTTTTTAAGAATGCCTAAAAACAAAGAAGCTGTGCAAAATGACTTGCATATCTTCTTGCTTTAGAGTGGTAAAAAGACCCCTGCTTTAAACAGCCTCAGTCTAGGCACATGCGCACTGATGCAAAATCCAGGGAGTGGCTGTAATGTTTTACAAAATCATTTCTAGGAGGAAACTCTTAAGCAGAAGGTCTGCTCCTGTAGTTGTACCATGGCCTATTTAAAAGCTGAGTATTGTTGAAACGTGCAGCCTGATCCCACTTCTCCCTCAGCTCAGCACCAGCCCCCTGGCAGGAGCAAGTCATCATCCTAAAAGGGGAGATTCAGGCCTCCAGTAGAACCCCAGCGGATCAGCTGTCACTCATTCTCTCCCTGAGGTTGGCAGCAGCCTTCTTTCCTGAGGTGTGCATTCCTATCTGATCCCATAAAGTCATGAGCCTCACTCCCCTGCCTTTCTGATTGGACACAAAGTCAGTATAACTGTGATGTTACCTTGATCACAGTTCCTAAATAGTTCAAAATCCAAAGATCACATGCCTATCAAGAAGCTCCTGCTGCTCATTCATATGTGTTCACAACAACTTCCTTATACAACCAGGCCTTCTGCTCATCGCTGCAATTCCTGTTCATCTCCACCCAAATCCTTCCTGTCTCCTTCCCAGAACCGGCCGGTGGACAGCCAGCTTTGTGTTTATGCAGACTTGCACTTCTGCACCCACTTGCTGCCCAGCTTCCCTGTTTCTGGCCAGTCCGTGACCTTAGGACGGGGTCTAACTTTAGCTTCCCTGGCTGGGTAGGATTACCCCCACGGTGGGGCTCACCCCGCCTTTGCACTCTGGACTCCTCTCAGTTGTGCTAGTGCTGACCCATGCCAGGCAGCCCTCCAGGCCACTCGGAGTCACCATGAACACAATGCCTGTGGTCCCCTCATCTCCCTGTAAAAGGGGTGTTTGCATTACGCTAAGTGCCTTTCTTCTCCAGGATGAGTGGCCTGATCTGCACATATGTAAACACGAGTAAGGCATTTCAAATGCTAGAAAGCTTAATGTGGATTCCCTCGGTTGTGCTTTATTGAGATATGCCTCTGGTTAGGCTTCTGTTGTAAAGGATAAAGTCTTCACTTGTTCAGTCATCAACACAGTAACCACATGCCTGATTCAGGGTTCAGCCCTGGGTATCGAGGGGGGAATATAAAGGACATGATGCCAAAATTCACGGGACTCACAGCCTCATGGAGGCAGAAGATAATTCAACCAGTAACATTCGTGTCCATTCCCCATGACAGCCTGTGGTCAGTGGCATGAAGGGAAAGAATGGGGTGTCATGAAAAGGGGCCTTGAGGTTACACAGATGGCTGGCCACAGAAGGTCTCTTCAAGGAAGTGACATGAAGGAGGAGCCAGCCAGGAGAAGTCAGCGGGGAGAGCTTTCTAGTGAGAGGGCACCTCCAGGCAAGAAGGAACTCTGGGGTATGTGAGGACCCAAAGCCTGGCTGGGATGTGGTGAAGGCGGGGGCAGGACTCTCGGGAGCTGAGCATGCAGCCAGTTTAGGGATGTCTAGTTTAGGGATGTCCACATGGTGTTGTGAGTGTCTGGGGAAGCAGTGAAGAGAAGTGATGATATCTGACTTATACTCTATATACAAGAAGTTCAGCAAAACAGTGGTGGCAGCAGAGATGGAGAGAAGGTAAGGGATTTCAGCCGTGATAGGAAGAATCAACAAGGCTTGCCAAGAGAAAGCCTTTGGACCTGGCAGCTAATCATCAGTGGCCTCTGTGAGAGCCATGTTGATGGAACCACAGGACAAGGGGGGCATAGCTGCGGAGGGGATAGAGGGTTAAGGAGCAAATGCAGGTCTTTACTGACCTTACAAGGTGTTTGGCAATGAGGAAGGATGTAACCTTCAAGGGAAGGAGAACGAAAGGTTTGTTGGGAGAAGAGAAGCAGGCATGTCTGTGAGCATGTCACTGGATGGTGAGCAAAGGAAACTACTAGAGCAGGGCGGGGAGGCGGGGAGAATGGTGCAGAAGGGGTCATGCGGAGACTGGAAGGAGAAGCCCGGAGGTGGAGGAAGAAAAGGTGAGAGCTGATGGCCTCCTGGCCTTTGTTTTATCAGCCTGGTAGGAAGTTAGGCTCTGTCTAGAGAAGGGAAAAAGAGTAGCAAGGATTTGGAATTCCAGCTGCCTCATCAATCCAGGGGAGGGGGCCGGGGGCTGCCCTCAAGCAAAAGAAAGCGCTGAAGAGCCGGTAGCAGCTTGTTGGGATTGTTTCGGAGCCCTCCCAAACAGCTAGGTACCATTTTTTCTCCAGCAGTGCTGCCTCACTTGAGAGAAAAATGGTGCTGATGTACTTTGGAAAGATTTTCAATAACAAGGGCTTTCTAAATAACTTTCAGTTTAACCAGGCATCATTCAACTTGAACGCCCTCTCCCAAGTATTCCAGTTAGTCAAAGTTTTACTGAAACATGTCAGCCCTGAAAAGTGCAGAAGGCAGCTAAGTAGGACACGCTAGAAAGGTATCAGAAACCCCACATCTGTGCACAGAGCCACAATGTCAGGCCTCCTCAAAGCTTAACCGCTTCAGACCTGCCATCCCGAATGCTTGGCAGCACCACGGGTTACACGAAGGATGAAACAAAGGAGGAGCCTGCAGCCCAGCAGAAAGGCGTCCAGGTATTCCAAGTGTGGTTCTGTAGGTGAACACGGCATTTGGAAATGTAAACTTCGAAATGAACCAACAGCTTTGCATAGCTTGAATGAACAGTTAAAGGGACCCAAATGCCCACAACGTTAGCAAGTAGGTGCCTTCTAGGATGGATTTGAAAACAATTCTGTAAGAATGTGTACAGTGCACACACAGGGCCAAGCAAAGGTATGTTTGTGAGCTGTTGGCACAGGGCACGGAGAAACCTGATCCTGCACTTTGTAAATTATAAACTGTTTACACTTGTCATCTCTGTCTGGGTCTGGGCTAATGACACTTTAACAATTGGCTTATGTGTGAGTGAGCGCTAAGAGCCAGGGTTTCAAAGCAAACACATCCAAAGCACTGCCATTGATGTCCACTAGAGTCTGCGGGAAAATAACAAGCACAGTGACACAGGTGAGGGAGGACTTTTCCCAACAGGCTGTGGGTATTTCTAGAAGGCTTGCCTTTGAAAATGTCTCCAGTGCAACGAGAGGGCCTTTGCACAAGCAGTTGGGGCCTGGGCATGCAGTGACACCATCCAGAGGGACTCAGATACCTGAGAGACACTAACTTCCGGGTCCCATGATTCCCCCAACTAGAAGGGCCAGTTGGAAAAGGCAGGCGTTAGTGGATCATATTAGAGTCATGTCCATCTGGCCCACAAAGCTGCTGTGGTAGGAATTGTGCTTTCTTTAAAGCTCAGTTCCTTCTTTTATCCACTCATCCCTCCCATCCTTGTCCCCAGCCTCTAGTGAGATGCCCTGCATGCAGGCACTGATTGAATGTTAGTGAATTTACGATTTCAGAAATGACTGTGATTACGGGCAGTGTACATAGTAGTTAAGAATGTGGGCTTTGGAGCCGGCTTGCCCAGGGATCAAATCCGTGCTGCCCCACTTACTTGTGCGTGACCTTAGGAAGTCTCCTCGTCTGTAAAATGGGGATGATAATAATAGGATGCATTTCAGTGCATTGTGAAGATTAAATGAGTCATTACATGCTTGACACTTGGAAAACACACAAAATATTATTATTTTGCAAAAATAAATTACTCTCAGGCAGAAGAGCCCTTCTGAAAATACTCCACCTAAAATGAAGGCAAGCAGGGTAAGTAAGTTAAGCTTGCCTGACTGTTGTGACTCAGTGGTTAAACATCAACCTATGGACCCAGAGTTTACCAGTTCAATTCCCAGTCAGGGCACTTGCCCAGGTTGTGGGCTCCATCCCCAATAGGGGGTGTACAGGAGGCAGCTGATATTTCTATCATTTTCTCCCTTCCTCTCTCTCTAAAATTAAAATAAACACACATATTTTTTTAAAGTGTGAAATATTTAAAATATAAGTAAGTTGTTTCTCCAAAAAGAACCCCAAACAAACCCAGATTCTGTTACTTTTTGGAAACCAATTCACATCTGGGTTGCCAAATTTCAGTCTTAATACAGTATGGGATAGCCGAATAATAATTTTTTAACTTCCCAGAACACACAGACTTCTGATGGGAACATGGGAAATGACATTTATCTTTTCAGCTGCATGAAAATGAAACCCATACTATATTACAGTGAATAAAAGAAAAATATATATGAAAAATTAAGGCCATGTGTAACAGGAAGTCTATGTTGCTGCAACATTGGAATTTGTACAATCAGCTTATTGTACAGATTATAATGTCCCTTACCAATTATTGGAAGCAATAGTGCCTTTTATATTAGAATGAAAGTAATGTAAACATTAGTTACTTTCATTCTAATATACTTAAGATTTACAACATTTAATTCAAATGGATGTATGTGCAGCCACGTTGAATTATAACAGCCTCTGATTAGGAAAACAAAAGGCAGCCCTCCAAGAAAAGGGGGAAATGCTGATGAAAATTGCTCACTTAATCCCTGGTTTTAGACCACACAACAGCTGCCTTCTAGCTGCATCTCAAGATACTAAACTAAACTGGTTGAATTTAATAAAGTACTTGGTTAATCCCTTTTCACTCTAAATAGGTTCATTACTCGCACTGGCCAGATTCTTTTTGTTTTGGTTGTTGTTTTACTGCCTGAGGTTAATAACACCTTAGACACTGCCTACATGTCCACCCAGCCCTGGCTGAGCCGTGGCTTATTATTATGCCAGCTTCACAATCAGAATCCATTAGTTAATTTAACACAGTCAGAGGAAAACTCATTTATCTCCTTCAGTGTGTTTCACAGTCAGTGTGACACAGAGTCAGGCATTATCTGGTGGAGGGGGACAGTGAAATTAAAGTCCCTGGGCACCAGCCGTTCGCGGCAGGAGAAGGGATGATTATCAGGCTGGGTATAATTATAGAGACACAGCCGTCCCCCACAACACACTGGCGATCTGCCTAGCACAAAGGTTGAGATTCTTAATTTGTTGCAGGCCAGAATATCGAGGCCGTAGTCATGCATTTTTGTGTACCATCAGTCACAACGTAGATAGGCAACTGCTGCTGTTTGCGTTTTGGAAGCTTGGCAGCTGTTAAGCTTTTGCCTAGTTTTCAGAAAGGAAGATAGGATGCAGGTCTTTGGAAAGGCTTTTAGTGGCAGAATGATGACACCTCTCTGCCAGGATCCTATCGCAGGCTCATTAGCTGAGTGGATATTTGAGCCCAGTCAAAGATAGACTCATATACAAAGTCATCTTTTTCATTAAGCTAATTTACCTGAGTTGGCTTTCCTGATAATCAGCTGCTTCTACAGTATCAGCTCCACTCCGTAAAGATAAATGAGGACTGGGGGATGGGGTGGGGGGGGCCAAGAGGTATTGGCCAGCAAGGTACTGGGTCTATGTGGTGGTGCTTCCCTTCCATTGGATGCTTCTAGAAATCCGCATTATATCCACAGGCAAGCGTGAAATGTGGCAGGAAGTTCACGAAGGCTTGTTGCTCACTATTTGGTTACAAAAGATGAAGGTGAAAAATGAGAAAGAGACTGTGTGCTATATTAATCACATAAAGTAGTATCCGATTGTTAAGAAAGGAAATGAAAGGAAAAGGAAGCCAGCAGTAAGGGAGGGGTACACGTTGTTGATGAGGTGTTTAACCTGTAATGATCCTGGAGAGTGTAAATTGCTTTACAACTAGATTCACTTAAATGATAGGAACTAAAGGAAATTATCCCTGCATCCTCTATCCTGCAAGGAGTTGCTAAGGAAAAATCTGCATTTCCCCCCTCCCTCATACCTTTTTTTGGTTTTCTAAATTGCCTCTTTGTTCCTTTTTAATAAGCTTTTGCTTTGTGGTATTTAGACTTGAGTGTTTATTAAATTAATGACACTTGAATTGAACTTCAGCGGGTTAGATAAATTAGTTGAGAGATGTTTGGATGTTAAAATATAATCTTATCTAAGGATTTGTGGTCTCAGAGTTTACTTTTAACTGAAAGTTCTTACTGACTTTCGGGCCATGCTATTAACTCCGACTGCCTTAAAACTAACAATTAGAATTCATTAACCAACTGGTTTGACAAAGAGACATGGAACAGTATGTGGTTACCTAGCCTGTTCTCCTAGCACATAGCTAGAACATCAGCTATTAGGAGGGAGATGGATAAGAATTCTTTCTCCGACCTCATTTATAATTTCACCTTTCATGGCCTTTTGGGTATAAAAGATCATTTTCTGAAACTTCATGGGTAAGAAATATTTCCCTTCATATAATTAAAAAACCATATATTTCCTTGCATTAAGTCACTAGAAACAGTTTATTTTATTTAGCAAGCCCCAAATCCATTTGTTTAATTTGGCAATTATCATCTTTTGGCCACATTCAGTTTTCTTTATCCAGCATTTTGCAAGATCCAACTCCACCCATTTTTAGGGCAGAAATATTCAATTACTTAGTTCTGATGACAAAATGTTTAAAGCCAAGTATGACTGTGAAGAATTAACCTCTGTTTGAATTGATATTTTGCTGGTAGGAGGTTTAAGTAACAATTTTAACTTCATTGTCAGAAGTTGATAAAATAAATACCATCATTTCACACCCGGGGGAACCTGGGCCAGGTACATCTTTCTCAGTTCTTATTTCATTGTCCATATAATTGAATAAAAAATGAACTCGAATGCAATATTAAGGCCTCAGATTTAATAACATAGACTTGGGGAATGCCAAATTTACTTTTCTCAAGATGACCATTTCTTCCGTGTGCTGGGCATCACATGCACTTAAGCTCTGCTTTCAGCATGAAACTAGGTCAGTGATTTCATGGGATATGGAGGTGTTCACGTTATTGTACGAATACTCACGTCTTACATTTCATGTATATTTCAAGAGCCTGTGTTCCCAAGTACAAAGGCAAATGCTGTGTTAGTCTGTGGTGTATTACCAGGGTGTGTGTACACAATGCAGTTGCTGAGGCCAGCTAGCACTAAGGCCCTTAAAAAAGCAAATCTGGTGCAATCTATAGTGACTGCTTCAAGACCCCAATCCACTCTGAAGTGAACTACTGGTATGTAAATACATTTACACCTTTCTGGAAAAATTAAAACTGTGAATGTATAGCTTATATGCTTATATGCATGGCTTATATGCATTTGTACTTTATTTTACAGTTTGTTATTGACATCTCTGTCTCCCCATAAATTGTAAATCCTCTAAAGACACAAATTGTATATTCCATCATTCATTCATTGATCCATATATTTATCCTTCAAACATTTGTTAGTCTTTCCCAGGTTCACTGTCTAGTGGTGTGGGCAGATTAGTAAACAAATAATGTCAATTTGGTTGTTATGATGGAGCTCTTTCATGTGGAAGAAAGGAGAGACAATAGTGATTAACTCTCAGTGAGGATCAGGGAAGACCCACTGAGGAGGTGATGTTTGAACAGTGATTTTAAGGGAAGAATAGGAATTCCCAAGGCAAAAAAAAGAATGGGATAGAGAAGTTGGGTGAGGGTAGGGGATAGCATTGGGGGGAAAATGGCCCAGGGCAGGGTAGTATAAGGTACAAATGATCAGAAGAAGAGTAGAAAGAAGAAAATTCAATAAGAGCCATTCTTTTAAAGTCCACCAGTTCAACTGAATTGTGAGAATTCTCAAGCTTATAGTTAGGGGCAGTTCACTGAAACCCTGGTGTATGTTGCTGATTCTGGGTAGCGGGCAGGAAAACCAACTGCTCCCCTAGAACTGGCCGGTGAGAAGATTAGAAAAAAGTGCTGAAGTGCTGCTTCCTTCCCAAGTTCTTATACATCAGCCACCCCTCATCTTTCTCCGGTCCCAATGCCTGAGACAGTGCCTTGCTCATCAGCACAGTCTAACAAGTGCTCACTGTAAATTGCTAAAAACAAGTAGAAGTGAAAGGCTCTCCTCTTTGAGTTGTAGTTGGGAAGAGAGATATGAACCAAGTAGATAACAACTACCATCAGTGACCAGAGACTGTTTCTCCTTTGTACATTGACATGGTCCTTAAAAAAAATGCATCATAAAAAGTGCAGCCCTCCTGCCCGGTCAGAGCGGCACAGCTGGTTGAGCGTCATACTATGCACTGAAACGGTGCCAGTTTGGTTCCTGGTCAGGGCACATACCTATATGCGGGTTCAGTCGCAGCTCAGGGCGCGTATAGAAGGTAACCAATCGATGTTTCTCTCTCACATCAATGTTCCTCTCTCTCCCTCTCCCTTCCTCTCTCTCTCTCAAGTCAAAAATATATACATTTTAAAAAGTGCAACCCTCTCGCACCCAAAAGGAACATTGAGACGTCCATGAAATTTTGGTTAAACACCAAATGGTAGTTACCATCTTCTCAGAATGGCAGCTATGCATCAGTGAAATAAATGTGAGCAGCTCCAGTGCAAGACATAGAAGACTATGGTTGGTCAGTTTTGGGGAAAGAGGAAAATTGATGTTACCACGAGGAAGTATTTTTATGAAACAAGTGATGCTGGAACATGAGGATACTTAGAGTTTCCAGATGCCCACCGACAGCACGAAGGGCATGGAGAAGAAGGTGGGAGCATGTGTTCATTAGACACGGCTTTGTGGGCCCGGCGCCGTAACAACTGAATGAGGACAAGCATCACCATCCCACTTCCCAGTCAGACACTTGAGGCTGCCAGAGCTTGAGTGACTAATCCAGGGCCACTCAGCTATGAAACAAAGGAAAGGGATGGAGACCCACTAGAATAGAAGCATGAAAGCAGGACTTCTTTTGGTCACTGAGGATCCTCAGCGCCTAGGGCACGTCTGACACCGTGGGTGCTTAGTGAGTATTTTCTGAAACAACCCAGACTTTCAAGCCTGTGTTTACAAAGTGGTCAGGGTCAACTTAGTCACAGAGAAGACAAACTTTTGTACTTGCTCCTGGGATAAAGAAGTACCTAGATAGGCAAACAGTCAGACGTTCAGCTGGGTTAAATGAACGAACAGCAGTCAAAACAAATAAGATAAGGAAGATGAGTTAAGAGAGAGAACTGCCTAGGTCTTTTCCCAAAACATTTTTTTTTCTTGCACTAGTAGAAAAACGTTCCACTTGTCATTGAAATAATAGCTAAGACAAAGCATAGAACATCTGACCCCATAAAGAATATCTTCTCAAAAGTGTGTGTGTGTGTGTGTTTCAATGTACATGCAATCGTACACACATTCTATAACAGGTTAAGAACCTGTGAAAATAAATGGTTATGTTGAAAAATGTCTTTCACCTTAACAGAGCATTTTTTCTGGTGGGAACTTGGTAATTACTGTTGTGTTTCTGGTGGTGACTGTTCATGATTTTTTTAATGGTCTGACAGCTGCCCTCCTGATATTTATGTGCTTCTTGTTAGGGAGCCCAAGATTCACAGCTCTGAGCTTGTAATCAGGAAAAGAGCACAATAGAAATAGCATAAAAAGGAATATGAACTGGATATCGCCCGAGAGACAAATCACATATTCTATGCTGCTTTAATTGGAAAACGGTTCTTTCATGGGGTTACTTTCTCTTCAGCTGAGATAATTAAGTCTGGGCTGACACTGGTGACCAGCTACTGATGATATATAGTCAGTTACTAACAATGCAGCAATCAGTAATCAAAATTTATATTTCCCAGGTTACCAGGGCACACGAGAAGAGAAAACCGTTTTTGATAAAGCTGCAAGATAGGCTTCCTAGTGCAGTATTCACAGAGCCTGTCCTTCGTAGCATCTCCGTGCATTAATTAGGTCTGCTTTATTTCAATCCTGTCACTAAACAGAACGTACCTATTGTCTGTGTTTACATTAAAAATACTTTGCAAGCCCTGTGCTAGAAAAGAAGTTTCTGCTTGGCTCCCTGTAATTTTTAATGTGTTATATCATACTTTGTTAGTGGTTTGGCATGAGGGTAGGGGGGCACAAAATAAACTTAGATGTTTTAAAAGCCACTCCATGCAGCTGGCACAAGTACAAGTTTTTTGAATCATGATTAATTATCCCTGGCTATAGCGGCAGGCATTGAAATGGAAGGGATTAGAATTGTAATTTGGATACTACTTGTGTTTATATCAGCGGCTCCCAAGCTTGTCTGCTCACAGGAATCACCTGGTGGCCTTTAGTCCCAGTCTTTGGGTGTGGGACACAGGCATCTTTAATTTTTGAAGCTCTCCAGCCGATTCCAATGTGCAAGTTGGAAACCGTTGGTTTATACTCACAGTATGATATATTTTTGCATTTTGCTATGACAGAGCAGCATATAGTGATGAAATGAGAACGTGTGTTCCAATGGGCAGTTGGAATTGAAAGTGAATCAGAAACTGCTGTCTCCCACCCCAGTGAGAGACTTTGAGCCTAAAAAAGAGGAGCATATTGTGACCCACCTGGGGAGAGAAGCAACTTCAAAGCGACTGAGGTGGACTTGAGGAGCAGGGGAATAGAGAAAGTAAGAAATAAGCCTTTACCCCCCCCTCCCCCACACCCCCTCCTGCACCCCTAAATCATGTAGCTAGGTGTTTGTTGAATAAACTAGTGAAAATATGAGAAAGGAGGGGACAGTCCCTTGTAGCTCACTTCCTAGAAAAGGATTCTGGGACAGGATGAAGGATACTTTCCATCCATCAGATCCTGGTATAGCAGATGCCTCTCCACTCAATGCTCTTTGCTTTTCTGATAAAGTCTCTTCTCAGGGAGCAGTCATTCTGGGATAGTCCAAGGTGACCGTCCCAGAAGAGACACTCATTCACCTTCTAAAAAGTGGGGGCATCCTTTGGGGATGCTTGAGAAGCAGCCTTTGGCCTTTCTTTGCCATGGGAGGTGATGGCCAAGAAAGGGCAGTTACACCAGAGAACATGGAGACACCAGAAATGAACATGCAAACAGAGGGGAAAAGCATTCCCATGCACAGCACTGGAACCTTGTTTATGGAAAGGAAAATGAAAAATAGGAAGGGTGTTTGCTTGGAGCGCATATGAGTCTTTGTATTTGACTTCACTGCACCTTGGCTTTCTGAGTTTGCTACATTTCTATTTGACGGGCAGTAAATTAGGCAGCCATTCATATGGTGTGCAGGCAGGCTTACAGGGTTGTGCCAACTGCCAGCTACCACAAATATCCATCTGCGTCACAGGTAAACTAAAGTTGTCACTACTGACACTACAATGGCTATAAACTACTCGCATCCCGTATTCCAGAACATTACCACTGACTGAACATCTCATGAAGGGACAGGATCCTGGGGAGAATTGTGGAAATTGGCAGAGATCAGTAGGTCTGAGCTCCAGGTTTGCCTCTGGGGACACAGATTTAAAACACACACACACACACATACACACCAAACTAGTTTTGCTTACTTCCAAAAATTAAACATATGTGCAAGAAAAAAAAAAAAAAACAGATGAAAGAGTACACTATAAAAAGTGAGTTTTCTACATCTGACCTCCAGTTCTCCTCCCTCAGAGACAACCACTGTTACTAGTTGCTTGTATAATGGGCTTAAAATATTCACAGTACTTTAAAAAAATCAGTCGTGATTTGTATTTCAACATTTGTTAACAATATTGCCCCTTTTACAATCATTGTAGAACTCAATGTGCTGGTACTTAAAAATACTCAAAGCCACTTGAATCAAAATCAACAAATATTTAACAAGTACCTTCAATGTACAAGATGTTGCCTAAGCAAGCCATTTCTCATGAGGACTTTATTAAGTATATATTTCAGGTGTATAGTCAAAGAATCTCAATTTATATCTTTGTGTTAAAGCCTTTTCTCAGAAACAAAGAGCATCTCTTTCTTGCCCCTCATCTCCACCACCTCCTCCCCTTTAACTTCTCAGCCTTTCACACATTCTCTAATTTGTGTTGAGCCCAGATCTCTGGGTGGGTGGTGTGTTTTGGCCACAGTATTATCTCTCATACCTTCTTCCAAATGGACTGGCTCAAGGATTTGATAGTCCCAAAAGAAATAAAACTTCTCTGAGTGTCGTGAGGAGAGGAGCTGTAGTGCTCTTTACAGAAGGATGAGAGATGGTCCATGACAAAGCAGACATCCCCACCCATGTCTCTTATCTGCAAAGGGGGGAACACCCACACTCTGTGGCCCACCGAGGGATTCTGGGCTGATTGCACAGCCGAGGGCTCCCAAACCCCCTCTAACTCCAGCCAGCAACATCTGTGTCTTTTCTCCAGCTGGCTGGCCCAGCTGTTGTGGTGTCAGGAGAAAGTTATGAGTCACTGGGAAGGGATTTGAGACAAGAGCAGAGTTCAATCATCTCTTGGGGTCTGTATGTCACTGGCAATTGAGCCTTAGTAACAGGCCAATGTGGATGACATTTATCCCCAGGAAGGCCACACACCAGAGCTTTACTTTGTATCCCACACTAGAACACCTTCTCCGAGCTTTGTGGCGAAGAGAAGGACAGTGTTTATGGTGTACGTTCCCACTCCAAAAACTCTCTGGTGCTCATTTGGTTATGACCATTTCTCTCCTTGCATGTACTTTTCGGCTACTGACCTATCACCTAGCCAAGATGGTCAAACTGGGATCCTGAATGAATGAATGAGATCTGGCCAAAGCCTGAGGACTTTCTCTTTAGTCTTTTGATTCCAGGCATGTTATTTCATCAACAGCTATCTGGGCAGCTTCCAGCAAGACCTGAGTCAACAGCAGGCCTGTGTGGGACCGTCTATGGCTTCCTCCACTAAGCACTGTTTCCTCACTCTATGGGAGTAAAGACTTGTCAGAGGATCCAAGAATCATAAGTAATGCTTTCCACTGAAGTCTTAAACATTGTCTAGTCCAGCCCTCCATCCAATATCCGCTTCCCAAGGACAATGTCCCTTCCACCCTGGCACTCATCCAGCCTCCCACCCCCGTAGGTCGGCCAGTCCATGTTTGTGCTACTGTAACTACTACAAGTTCCTCCTTATTTTGAGCAGACATTATCTCCTTATAGTTTCTGCCCATTGATCTTGGTTTTACTATCATAACTGCCTTCTAGGTTTCTCTTCAGATACATGAGAATGCCTACCCTTGCCCCTTGCATATCCACCTTCTTTAACATTGATTTGTCAGAAGTTGTTCTGATGTTCTTTCTTGGAGTAACACTTATTCCATCTCCAGTATTTCCTGGGAGTTCACTGTGTAGTAAGCTTTGTTCCAGAACAGAGAGATACAGTGATTAACAAGACCAACTTGCCCCTACTAAGCTTACATTCTAATGGAGGGGAGGGACAGACAAAAGTAAACAAGAATACACTTGTGGGAATGTCAACAAGGGACAAATCCATTACAGATATTGAGAACAAAGTGATGGGGCGGTGGGAGGAGGGGAAAAGCACTGTATTGTTTTGAGGTCAGGGAAGGCCTGTTCAAGGAAGTGACATTTTAACTGCATTCCGAAAAGTGAGCCAGCTATATGAAAACTGGATGGGGAGGGGAATATCTTTCCAAGGCGACGGAGCAGCAAGTCCACAGGCAGGAGTGAGAGCCTGTGTTTGAGGGAATACAGGCTGCGGCTGGAGCAGAATTGGGAAATAGTGGGAGGGAACAAGATGGGGGCAGGGAGTATGTGGCACATTTTGCATCCTGGATTGTGGGTTTCAACTTTGTTGTAAACACAATAAGTGACTATAAGAGTTTCATGCAGGAGAGGATCTGATCTGATCTATGTTTCTAAAAAGACCATCAGCTTCCCTGAGGAGATTAAATGGAAGGAGGGAAAGTGATTAGGAGGCTACTGCAGTTGGCCAAGCAGGTGCTGATGGTGGATTGGACGATCCTAGGTGGCAGGTGGCATGTAGAGAAGTGGGGAAATCTGGCCTATGTTTGGGTTGTAGAATCAATATCTGGATGTTCCCTCTCAGTCCTCTGAACGCCTAGAGTTTTTCCTTTTACATTTACATTGCCTTCCCCTTTGGTACACTAGCTGCTCGGGTACTATCTCCCAATGGTCTGGGGGCTCTTGACAGGCACAGAACCCACTACAAAGCCCATGACCTCAGTATCCCACTCTGTCCCAGCACCATGCCCTGCATGCACATGTTAGACTCAACCACTTCTTGAGTGAATGAATGGATGAATGAAGGCAACCCACTAACAGGCTGTTTCTTATTTTACTGAACATTGGAAATAAAGTTCTGTCTCAATGCCTACACACTTGTACTGTTTTCTCTGCTAAAACATTAAAGAAGTAATTCATGATGTACAAAAGCAATGCTCCTTTGGAGTAAAATTGTTTGCAAAAAAAATGGAAAAAATTACTATTGATTCTTAACCTTCAAATACACTTTTTGTGTGAGGGAGGGAGGGGGCACTCTTGGGCCCCTCACTTTCATATGGTGACACAGTGCCCAAGCTTGGGTCATCTCGCTCAGGTGCCACACAGCATCTTGCTCACTCCTCACTGAGGATTCTGGGCGAGTCTCAGCCTTCTTTCATACCTTAGTGTTGCTGGAAATGGCTGATTAAATAGATCTGAGAAGAACACATCCGTTTATTCCTGCATACCACTTCAGAGTGACTTTTCTTTTTTTACTCTTTGGAGCGATGAAGATTATGTTAACCGAACAGGAAGAAAATCACTGGGGGAATGTGCCATTAGAAAAGTTCATGCATTATTCCTTTTCCACCTGTTCCAGGGCTGTGCTTTTTCTGTCTCAGTGCTCAGCCCTTTGAATCCTTTCCAGTGAAAGCCTATCTGACCCAGATGGGCCTCTGGGCTTTCCAATAACCAGGCAATGAGTAGCTTTCAGAGCCATTTATCCATTTTCTGTGCCTCGGAGCACATGCATTCAGGGATCCTTGTGCTCTCCTGGGGTGACCAGCTGCCCGGGCCCGCCGCTAGGCTGGGCATGGGCTCACACTCGCTTTCTCTCTGATTTATCGCCTCTCATTTGTCTTACCCTCAGCACTTTAATTTGGTTTCCGCTTGTCACACTCAAGCTTATTGGATAATTTCACTTTCCCTCCTGATTCTGGTCTCTCTCACAGAGATTGTAATTACAGTGATTGTCTGCTGGGCTATTAATTATGGGGATTGCAAGACTTATTTATTTATTTCTCTTTCGATTCATGGGTTAATTGGTAATATCCATGTGTTGTTTTCCCTCCAGATAATTTGCATTGCTGCTATTAACCACGCGCCTCCACTTTATCGCAGAGTTAGACCTGATTACCGCTGTACCTGATGCCCAGTGTCTACTCAGTGAGAAAGAAAGCAGGGCCAGTACTAGAAGAAGGGAAGAGAGAGAGTATGTCTTCCTCCTTTGTCACTCCCCAGGATAACAGCTGCCTTCCCAAATTAGTCTTGAAATACAAATTCTTCATTTTTTAAACTTAACCCTTCAACTTACTGGTGTTATATAAAAAGAAAGTTGCAGGTGTTTGAAAATTAAGTAGAGAGTAGTCACTGCCAGCTGACCATTCCCTCTGATTATGGGGACTGGAAAAAACCATCCCCAGGGTCATTCCTCTGGGGAGAGAAAGGTTACAGGCTGCAGACACTGAGGATATTCCTTTGGAGGCACCACCACCAACTGCACAGAGAGCCTGTGACAGTGACACATTTCGCACAGAGAGAAGAAGGGGGCTGACCCACCTGTAGTTGGCTGTCAGGTGGAAGGAGGATGAAGTGCATCCAGGCTGGGATTGCTGCACCAGGGGAGGGAGTCACACGTGCGCTGCAGGATGTCACTGCTCACCCAGGAGAGGCATGAGACAGACCATCTCTACCAAGATCACCTCTGTGCTGAGCATCACTCATGTTGTGGAAGTCAGTTCTTGGCAGTTGCTTGTCTGGATAGGAGCCTGGAACCCTGTTATGAACACAAGATAGGAAATTAAGACTAGATAACACAATCAGCAACTCACAATCTCTCAATTATTCTTGCAAGTAAAGTATAATATGATATAGATTTTTAAAAATAAGTGAAGTTGATTACATTTTTTTAATACTATGGGACACTCATGCTTCACCGTGGGTCATTAGAGAGTTCCTGGATTTAGGAGAACCAGTGCTGGAAATTCTGCTCAGAGGGTTTCCTTTCCTTCTTTTTTAATCTTCTCAGGGATGAAGGAATAAAGTTCTACAGTCTCTTCTTGGAATAGAGTTTTAAAGTTTTCAGATTTCAGAAAAGTAACTTGGGACATATATGCCTGTGAGGGCAGCATCCAGTAATCAAACCCATCAATGTTTGCACAGTGAAATCTATACTAATAATAGGGGAATATGCAAATTGGCCAGGACGCCATCACTTAACAGCCAATCAGGACAGGACGAGGCCCCAGTGGAGAGCTCTCAGCATGCCTGAGCCGGACTCCTGAAGGGTGCAGAGAGGAAGGGAGAACAGATAGGCAGTTAGGGAGATCAGGCTGGCAGAGGAGCAGTTAGGGGCATCAGGCAGGCAGGAGGTGAGTGGTTAGGAGCCAGTGGTTTTGGATTGTGAGAAAGATTCTGGATTGGAGAGGGTGCAGACTGAGGGACCCCCCGCACCCTCATGCACCGGGCCTCGTGTGTGTGTGTGTGTGTGTGTGTGTGTGTGTGTGTGTGTGTGCGCGCGCGCGCGCACATCCTAAGAGTTAGATAAAAAAGACTTTAAATGGTCTCATGTCAGTTCAGGTCAAGTTTTGTCACAGAATGAATAGGAAAACTTTTGTTTTTCAAGTTCTGGGGTTTGTTTCTGTTTTTTTGTGTTTTTGTTTTGTACTTGCAAATAAGGGATTGTGAACCTGTATTTCTAAAACCAACTTGTTTCAACCACATTTGGAGGAACAAAGAGAATGAACCTTGGTTTTCTTATAAACTTAAGGAGAAGCAAGGTATATTTAATTAGAATGAACTACTACCAACATAATAGTTCATCCAGATGCTGACCCCCTTCATCTCTGTGAACAGTTCTGTGAATCTGTTTCTGTATGGTGACCTTCAAGTCACCTACATAAGGAATCAAGTCATTAAGTGCTAGAGACATTTAAACAAACCCATAGTTTCCTGGAACTTACTCTCATTGGCCTTAAGGAAGCATATTTTCAGGATGTTTGGAAATAGTTATTAATTTTGAGGGTAGGATTTCACTTTAAAAACAGATAGACATTTTAGGGAGTGTTATCACTAGATTTGACCGATTGGGAAGAGGCAACTAGTGAATGGTGCTCTCTCCACCCTAATTCCAACTGATACCTGCCCCAAGTAAATCCAGCCAAGAATATGAGCAAAGCCAACAACGATATCACTAATTCCAGAAAAACTTAATATCTACCAAATTCAACAATAAATTTAAATAGTTTAAATGTATGGGTTTGCAGTTTTCATCTGGCTTATCATAACATAGCGCAGGTTATATCCACACCCCTTCCCCCACCTCATCTCTCCTCGACCTCCTTCTCTCCTCTACCCCTTCTTCCTCCCCTCCCCGCCTGCCCTTTTAAATAAAAAAAAAATGAATTTCCTAAAGAATATAAGAACATTGTGGAAATTCAAGAGATGATATTTCCATCTCATTTTTGTTCTGGATGTGTCTAGATATACATACAGATAATCCACTATGTTTATAATATTTTACTGATGAAAAACCCCACTCAGCAGTATCATGCTTCATTGTGGACAGACCCTAAAATGACATGATGTCTCTTGATAGACAATTAGAAGCTCGTAGTCAAATTTAAACTGTTTTTGGCTCTCGGGGGACTGGGAAAGCATCAGAGCTCATTCAAGGAGACGAGGAGACAATGAAATGTGGCATGCAGAGAGCGCGCGAGAGCCTGATCCGAAGTCTAATTCAAGGGAATGTTTTTCACATCCTGATCTTGAGACTTGTTACCAAAAAAACAAAAGAGTTTTTGTAGGGTTCAAAGTTCCAATCATCTGTGATTGGTGATATTATTATTATTATTTCAGGCCATTACTCAGAGCTCAGGGAGGGAGGCTTGCAGGTTGTTTTCATTTCTCTTGGAGCCAAGTTTGCCTTGACTTCCACTCCAAAGCAGGAGAGGACACATCTCTGCAGCCTTGTAGGCCTGAGCAATCCCAGGCCAAGCAAGGAGCAGAAGGGGAGAGTTATGGCTGGGAGACTGTTTTCTGTTTACCACACTGCACAGAGGAGAAATGACCAGGGAGAGGCATCCTGTCAAAGGCTGGCGATTGCTCTATTTTGGTTGAAATCAGCTTAGGGTTTTGACAAAGGTTCATGGAAAACTCCGGTCATTAATATCTCTAGTTAAAGTCTCTCTACAAACATTTTTGTAAGGGCTGGGGAAAGTGCCCTCAATTTAGGATGTTACTTTTGCCCTTTACTTCATTTTTAATGAAGTTACAAATGTACAGACACCCAGAGAGAGGACTGTGACAGTAACTCACATAGCACCTGGAATGAGTAAATACCAATCTCCTTCTGAGATTTGGCTCCATACCTATGCCCCACTCCCTGCCCCTCCCCCTTTTTCTTCTACCATATGTTTAGAAGGAAAAAGTGATCAGACATGATCTTTATTTTGCTATGATTATTAGACTGAACTTTGGATGAAGTGAAAAAATCCATCTATTTAGACAAATAATTTGAAACTCCTTAAACAAAGAGTGAAATGGTCCAATTTGACTTTCTGAAAGTTCAACTGGCATGCAGTTATATTAACATCCCACTCTCTTGACCTTGTTTTTCTACCTCCTACCTGGCCCTCCTCAAAGCCCCTCGTTCCACAGTGAACCATCGTGCATGCTGCCAAGCTTTCTCCAACCAGAGGCCTTCACGGATCATCCCACCCACATGCCTCTGCAACCCCTTCCTGCTCCAGGCAGTATTCTTCCTGACAGAATTTTAATTTCTCTTTGAAAAGTTATTGTTGTCTATTCATATTCTATTTTGGGGACAATGGTCAGGAGCCCTGAGGCCCATCTACTGAAGAGTGAGGCCCTGTGGAGGTGGGGGGCACAGGGGACCTTTTTTCCATCTCTGACTAGCATCTACCACAGAGCCAGCTCCCAGCAGAAAAGCAGGGAATCAGTAAGATGGAAATCAGGCAATGGAAGTAATGAACATCAGGCAGCAAGCCAAGGAGAAATGAATGAGTCTTGGCTTCCTTTCTGAAAGCAGCATAATGTAGGGACAGAGCTCGGTGGAGGAGTCAGGCGTCCTCAATTGCTGCTTAGCTTTGCCACTTTTGAACTGGGCTGCATTTCGCAAGGGAGCTGACTTCTCAGGGCCTCAGTTTCCTTTAACAGTAAAACAAAAGGGGCATTTGTTTCTGTTTTTGGAGCAGATGTTTGAGTTCAGCAAATCACAAAAGTTGAAAAAGACAGAGGCGGCAAAAAGCTGGAGTGTGACATTGGTAAATATGATGGGAACTGTTGCAGCTCTTTGAGATCCAGATCGTTTGCCATAGTATTATCAGGCCTGCTAAGACCATGACCATAACTGCAGAGCCCTAAAGAGTCATTAGACTGGATCTGAAACCTCCAAGCAAATACATTAAAACGCACTGGCTCAAGAGTGTATGCGAGTGTGGGAGTGTGTAGGGGTGTTGGTAGAGAGAAAGAAAATTGACATAAAAAGGATCACCTGACTTGCCTTCTCCTCTTAAAAGATAACAGGTTTACAACCAACCTTAATTTCTCCAAAAATGTTTTTTCTAAATGTTCTTCTAAATTCATAGCTGGTTTCCTGTTCCTTTGTGATAGTGGTTTTAGATTTAAAATGGAACATCAATTATACACAGTCGATATTTATTATTATGCTCCATAGAATGCCATCATCATTCTCCAAAACATGTGGAAGTTCGGTCTGTGGTATTTCCCTTTCCTCCGAAATGGGTCCTATTATGTCTCTGCTAATGGCTGAGGAGAGGAGGAAAGAAAGACTAGCTGCTTTATTAAGAGGCTCGAGCTATTTTTCTCATTTGCATGAACCTTATATCTTAATGCAATATCACCAAACAGTGGCCAACATGGTCCCAAAAGACTGGGTGTAAAGGTTTCAACCAAAATCAATGGCCAAGTTGTTCCTAATTCCATTTGGGCAGGAGTTGGTGGAGGGGGGGGTGGCTATGCATCCTGTGGACAGCAGCATCCTCCTCTTGCTCTAGTCCTGGACACAGGACTGTGTAGGTCAGTGAAGGACACCTGCTGTTGAAGTAATTCTCCAAGTGTTCCTTTGGTGCAAGATCAATGAGCAGTTCAGATCTCTGAGAGACAGGTCCCCAGTGGGCAGCAAACTGGATTTTTTGCACAAACACCTGCTCTCCCTCCTCTCTCTGGACAGAGGTTTCTTACTCTAACTTGAGAGGTATCCCAAACAGTTTTATCGTGTCAGCTAGTGAAGCAGGCAGACTTGTCCTTACCCTGTTCTCTATGATATATTGACTTTAAAACATTACTATTAAGGAGGCTGTAAGCAGACAAGTAGTTTCTCTTCACACAGTGGTGTCACCAGATAATCACTTTCTCCTAAAATTGTGGTTGAGAAGCATTTGCATCTTTCCTATCACCTGAGCCTGCAATCACAGGGCCATAAAATGGAGTGAGCCTTGCATATTGACATGTTTGCAAGCCACCGTGTCCTCCTCTTAGAGATTTTTATTCCTGAAGCCATTAGGGATGTTCAGCCACTCTGTCCATGTCAACGATTATCTTAAGCGCAGTTTCCGTTTATGCAAGCATCTCTTTCCTGCCTTCCTTCTGGTCCTCGTTCTTTGTACTGGGAAAGACACAAACGTTGGCATCACAGAGACCAGGGTTTGCAGCTTGGCTTTCCCTTTTCATGGATGTGTTGTAAATGTGGACTGTGTGCTGCCTGGACATGTTGTCCAGCTACTCTGAGCCTCAGTTTCTTTGTGTGCCCAATGGAGATTATAAGGCCTGTGTCCCTGGGTTGCTGTGATGGTCAATAAATAATATGCATATGTACCTTGCACACACAAAGGGCTCGGTAAATCTATTTCCAGCCTATCCATTCTCCATTTCCCAAAGCCTTATTTTCCTTTGCATTTGTGTGAACACTGTAATCTGCATTAAAAAAATCCCACACTCTTGAGTTATGCCATGCTGTGGTGGCAGACTCTCCTCTTTCTCCAGCTGCCCAGCCAGCATGAGGCAGCTGGTGGGCCCAGGGAAAAAGGGGGAGAAGGAGGATGAGAGAGGGCTGCTTCTCCCCTGACCCAACGAAACACGTTACTAGTCGAGGGCCATCCTGACAATTTCTTAAGGAACTCCAAGAAAAGGTATTAAAAGGTAATTTTTTGTATCTCCACTGACAAACCTTTTCCAGGGGCTGCAAATGTACGTACATTATCTCACAACCAATCTTGAGGTCGTTTTACCCAAAGATGGAAACGGAGGCTCAGGAAGTACCAGCATTTTGCCAGCAGTCCCAGCAAGTCAGTGGGACAGAGGAATCCAAACCCCAGGTTTTTGCCCTCTGCTCTTCCTGCTCCCCTCTCTTTATTAGCAGTAGTTTGATCTCATGTAGGAGCTCTTAAACTGATTTCGATTCCGGTTTACAAAGACAGTCTCTCTGTACAGGCAAAGATGCGGAGGTCAGACAGCTGCAGCATTGAAAATGAAAATGTTACCTTTGGTGTAAAACCCAACGAAGCTCCGAATGTGATTACACGGCAACAAGGGTGGTCTCTTTGGCCAGGTTAGAATTTCTGTATTGATGGGCCTAAAACTAAGGCAGTGCCACCTGCTGGGGCTCCTTTGCTGTGGCTTGCAACTTTCATGTGGGTCCCAGAGCAGTCCGAGGACAGGGACAGTGAAGTGAGCTCCAGTGAAGTGAGCTTGGGCTGCCCCATCCCTCATCATTGCCCCACACAGTGCCACTCCCTCACTGACACACTGAGTACCTTTAGAGTTCCCAAGCCAAGTGCAGTTGAGGGGAACCAGGAAAGAGTGCAGAAAAACCAGCTGTGTTCCAGGTGCCTGGGGCTTCTACTGCCCAACCGCTGCCATAACCCCAGAGCCATAAACCTGGCACATGCCAAGACAAGCATCAGGGCCGGGCCCCACTGCCCACCAAGCAGAGTTCCAGCAGCTGCCTGCCTCAACTCCTCATCCTCCTCCCACCCTCACACCTCCAGGTGGTGTCCCTGGGCTTAAGCGGAAATGGGTTACAATGATGTGTCCCAGCCCAGGGTCACTCCATATACTGTCCTCCCTAATCACCTTCACATACACATTCCCTTCTTCATCAGGGCACAGTCGCCTAGAATTGTACAATCTCAGAGCCTGGAGGAGTGTCATAGGCTTTTACATTTCATAATCTTTCAATTTACAGGTGAGGAAACTAGGGGCCAAGGAGGCTACGTGACTTACCCAGAATCACACTGTTAGCCTACCCTTCTTTCTATTAAGGCCAGTGAGAATTATTGATTATCTTTAAAACTTCTTATGATGGCAGTAGAAAGTGTGTTTGTTTTAAATCTTCACCTGAGGATATGTTTTTATTGAACTTAGAGAGAGAAAGGGAGAGAGACAGAAAAACACATTGGCTGCCTCCCATTCACAGCCCTATCAGGGATCCAACCCATACCTAGGTATGTTTCTTGACCGTGGATCGAGTCATCGACCTGTTGGAGCACAGGCTGACATTCCAACCAACTGGGCCACCCAGACAGGACTAGATGTGCTTTGTAAGAGAATTACTGAAACATGGTAGGAATTTGCCTTTTAGAAAAAGTGCCACCACTACCACTTCCATTTTGTCTCTGGGCCACAATCATCAAGCACGTTTTGTACTTGCTAGTTTCTAGGTAAATTATTTTTCTCATCTTTTTCCCACTTATTAATTGACGTGTTCATTTGGATGCCAGTATTCTGGAAGGTGCTATTGTTGTACCAAATCAGACACAAATTATACTGCTGCAGTCAAGTCCAAGTGCACTGATCAACTGTTTGCTTTAGTTGGACATGTACACGTTGTGGAGCAGCCCAACTGGGTGTTTAAAACGAGCAACATCCATTCATTCATCTGTATGCACACATTTTGGGTCCAAACAGGTTCACTAGCTAAGACGGACTGACACAGAGCAACTTGCACATGATGGAAAGGACAAGCACAATAACTCGAGCAGCAGTGGTGAGGCACTGCTCCTGAGTGGCATGAAGGTCACCCTCAGGTTTCCAGGGGTCAGGCAGTAAAGTTTTAGGGGGTGAGAACGGCTTCATAAGACAATGGTGAGTGGTGGGAATGTTTCCAACTGAAGAAGGCCAGCCCCTCTGCTTTGAGCAGCTACTACTCAGCTCCGGAATGTCGGTCATGTGTAATTTTGGCCCACAAAGCCAGATCTCTGATTTCTTTTTTTAAGAAACCAGAAATCTGGAGTTGTATGTAAAATCTCCCCTACTTTTTTTTTCCTCTCCTAAGTGCTAGCAACTAATTTATTTATTTATTTGTTCTCTGTGAGCCAGCTTTGGCCAAGTCCTACCAGTTTTGTGAATCCAATTAGATTTTGCCAGGGCAGGATTTGGGGAAATACTTGGGCAGAGAATTGACCTAGTCTTGGGGTAAATGTGAGTGGTCCTGTGGCTGGGCTTCCCAGTCCTAGTGGCTCTTATGACGTTAACCTGATTAATCAGAAATAAGATGTGGCAATTTGTGAACTCATTCTCTGACTTCATAGTCATTTCCAGTTCTGTCAGAGGTGGTCTCTGAGCCCTTGGTTCTTGTCTTGCTTGTAGGAAGGAATTGAAACAAGAGACAGTACCAAATAGAAGCAAAGCATGCTTCTTTGCAAGAAGAGGAAGTACACTCAGATACAGTCCAAGCTGGAAGCTTAGCTGGCCAACGCTGAACCAAATGCCCAACGCATTTGGGCATTTGAGTTGAAAACCTCAGGTTTCAAAGATGCCTCACCAGGATTTAAGCTATAGACCACATCCTGGGGGAGGTTTCAAGTCTCTCCCTTCCTCACTCCTGTGTCTTCTAACTCTTGGTTAATTCTTGTTTGTTACATCTCCCCTGTGTTCCCCTTGATAGTAGCCATCTATCCGACTCATGTCTATCTAGCTCTACCTACTCTAACAGTTCTAGTGACATTCCCTTTGGTAATGCTTTGGTGACACAATGACCTGCTATATGAATGGTAAGGGTATTGGGAGAGAGGGGGAATGGAATATTTGATCATTTTAAAAACAATTATCAACACAGTCACAGGATTTTCAAACAGACTCTTTTTAGCCCCGTTTGTTTGGTCCTCAATCTGGAATACCTGAAGGCTAGTTTCCTGGCCTTCTACAAGGTCTATTTAGCTCATGGCAACCTGTGGTCACAACACCATTTATGCATCAATTTGGCTTTAAAAACTATAGGGGGAAATTACAGTAAAAAGAATTTTTCTCAGGTCTCAGAGCATGTAGAAAGTCAACACAATTCTTGCCCATCTGACTCAGAATAAAGTTGTATAATTACTTTTAGATTAATCCAAACAGACCTAATAAATTCACCAAGAGACACCTATTAAACTTTCCTAAGGTTTTCCATGAATTGTGTAGGTTAGGAAAAAATAAGATTACAATTTTATAGTAATGGTGTATTTTACAAAGGGCATTTCTCTTCAGGCTAAGCATAATGGAAGGTTGAGACAATTAGATGGAAATTTCAGGGATAATAAGCTTTCTTCTGAAGTAAATTACTTTTTTTTTTAGAATCCTCAGATTGACAGTCTTCCCATTATCTAATTTTCTGGATAGCTGCTTTAGTCTGTCATGTTAGTCTCTACAAGCAGGATTGCAGGGAGGGAAACCAGCAAATGTTTGCATATGCCCCAAAACATTTTTAGGTAACACTTTAAGTTTCAAAGATTACCTAAACAATGTCTGTAATCGCGGCAGCCCAGCTAACTCAAGATTTTGAAGCACAGTGGAAAGTTCTTGTTGGCAGCCAATCCAATTGCTTTTAGCGGGTATAGCCAACCTACAAGATGGAAAATGACAATGTGATTGAATTGGGATCTCTCCACTAAGTAATCACTTAAGTAAGAAAACATATTGACTACATATTTATAAGGTTTAGAGCCTAAAGTTGTGTAGGAAGGGAGCTATACATCAAAGCCTCAGATGAAGAAAATTGTAAAGTATTCATGAGGACTGGCCAAGATTAACCAGTATTGCCAGAACACCCTCACCCATATGATGTGCATGCTAACAACTTGATGGTGGGATGATAGAAAGACACATAAAACAGCTATTTTTTTTTTTCTGGCATAGCACCCTATTGTAAACCTGGAGATATTTAATTTCTTTGTCAATCCTCACCAAGGATATTTTTTCCATTGATTTTTAGAGAAAGTGGAAAGGAGGAAGGGGGAGAGAGACACATACACCGATTGGTTGCCTCCTGCTGGCATCCTGACTGGGGCCTAAGAAGGTACACTTGATTGGGAATAGAACTCAAGACCCTTTGTTCCTTGGGCCAATGCTCTACCACTGAACCACACCACCCAGGGCTAAACCTAGAAATATTTAAATAACCCATCTCAGCCATAATCCTGGCTATGTGGAGGGATTAAAAGAAGCCACTGAAATGTATAATAAATAGATGTATTCTGCATACAATGCTTTTCCCGCCAGCCTCTGGGGTTGAGAGCGTTGCATCTAACCCAATTTTAAGAAGGAAAAAGATAAAATCAGGAGATATAATAAAATAGCAGAACTTTATTAGCTTGTAGGACATTTACACAAAAAATGAATGCAGTTGTGGAAGGATAGAGATTCATTTGTCATGTCAAGAAAAATTAATCTTTAAAAGTATACATATATTCCTGAAGATTGCTAAAGAAATGAGACCCAGTCTTTTGAGTCCATTATTCTTCCATTACATGCTGCAAACTCTCTGAGGTTCTATGCTCCTGTGTAACACTGTAATACTGCTCTTGAGCTCTTGGCAAATGTTGCCGCTTCCTCTTCCCCATATACTTTCTCATCTAAAGTATAACAGCCAACTGATGTCTGGTTTATGTTTTACTTAATCCTTATTATTGATTTCACCTCTTCATTGTTATACTGAAAGCAAACTATGAGAAACAAATATGAGTACCTCAGAGCTTTTCACTGTGGGATGAGATTCTCCAGAATGGGAAGAACTGGCGAATGAATGGATGAATGGGCTGCTGTGTTTAACCTGTCTATAAATATATGTTTATGCCTCTTGGTATCAGGTCACCCCTTTGAACAAGTAATCATTTAAAGTTTAATTTTAATCTACACATCAGAGCTGAAGATATGGAATTGCTTAGGCTATTCTTTCAGCCTCTCTCCCTCTTTGATTTTCAAGATAAAGCCCATTAATTAATGTGCACGTTTCAACTGAAAAAAAAAAATGATTAAGACCTAGCTGTGACTGTAAAATTGTAAGTTGTAATGCAATGCTCTGGACTTGCTAATGCTTTTTTTTGGCATGAAAAAGAGAGACATAGGTATCTTATATTAAGTGGTGTTCTAAAAAGCATAAGTTAGCAGTTTGTTACTAAGTTTGACCTTTCTACACACAAATCTTAAATGATTGATGGACTACTGTAAAATAGCTTTGTTCAAAAGAGATCATCTTTGGCAGGCTACTTCTAAGGCTTTACTACTCTGGAGAGATGAAAAGATATCCTCATTTTACATTAACTTCCCTGATAGATCAACATTTATTTGAAGTATGCCTCAGAATTATGTGATATTTACTATTTGAAGTATGCCTCAGAATTATGTGATATTTACTATTTTAATAGTCTTCTTTCACTGTATCCAGCTGCTCTACATGGAATGGTTGTTACTTCTAAGATTTAGAGATTTTTTCTACACATAAAGAGCACCTTTAGGAAAATACAGATGGGTAGAACAGTATATCTGGCATTTTTATTCATGCCTATTTCATTGCAAGGTGGTATATGAAACTAAAATATACAAAGATATGCTTTTTTAAAAAAATCAACCTTCCTATTTCAAGATGTGACTTCAAATTCTCCCTAGAGTATTCTTCAGAGTCTGAAAAGAGCCATTTACTTCTTTTTAATCACAGATTTTTGCAATTTTATGTATGTCTAAGGTCACTATGGAATTACAGAAAGCAAGGGTGAAAATCGCAATTAAAGGGTCAAGCGGGTAATAGAAATAGTGAATGGGACCAGTTATAGGTATAGGAGTGCGTGTGCGTGTGTGTGTGTGTGTGTGTGTGTGCGTGTGTGTGTTAGGATAGGGAGGGGTGTGGTGCCTGAGAGGAACTGTTATTTAGGTTAATATGAAAGATTCTGGCCCTGACTGGTATCTCAGTGGTTAGAGCATCAGCCCTCAGACTTCAGGGTCTTGGGTTGAATTCCTGTCAAGGGCACGTACCTCAGTTGCAGGATCGATCCTGGCCCCAGTTGGGGTGCATGCTGGAGGCAACCAATTGATGTGTCTCTCTTGCATGTTTCTCTCTCTATGTTTCTCCCCCTCCTTTCCACTCTCTCTAAAAGTCAATAGGAAAAAATACTTGGTTGAGGATTTAAAAAAAAAGAAACAGTGAAAGAAATTCTGATTTGTCTAAAGGTTAGAAATCTCCTAATTTTTCAATATTGGCAACTACAAATTTTTGAAAGATCCTGGGCTGGCCAAACAAAACTCGTCGGAGGGATTTCTTGCTGCTAAAAACCTGCTGAGAAGAAAAAGGGATTTACACCTTAAAAAATGTTTCTTCAGTTGTTCACATTTTGAGGGATGCCGTTCATAATTGTGAAATAGCCGCCGATAATAGCCTATTATAGGCTGAGGACAGAGGAACTAAGGCTCTCTGTCACATATCTGGGAGAAGCTTATGAAAGTGCGATGCCTGGGGAAGGTGGGTGTGCCGTGGGGTAATGGATGGATATAGGTTTCTTATGTAAAACACAATAATCAGTCAATTCACAATGGAAAAGATATGAAGCAGAGACCTCTTTTCTCTTAAATGTATCTTCAAGGCCGTTTCATTTTTATGGAGCTGAATAAAGCTGACTTGCAAAAAGAGAAAATCCTTCTTTGCTCTTTGGCAGGGTGAAGTAGAGAAAGAAAGTCTCCCCCTGAACTACTATGAGGCCAGAAGCCTTGCTGCTATATCTCACACTGCTACACTGCGCTGGGGCTGGCTTCCCAGAAGATTCTGAGCCAATCAGTATTTCGCATGGCAACTGTAAGTACCCACAATCCCACTCTCTCCCTTTGTGGACACTGTAGCTTGCATCAACCAGTAAAACATTAAAAAGTTTAATATAATAGGAGACTTGTTGGTCACTTTGAACTTGTGCAAGTGGCAAAGTTAATTCAAGTCAAGTCAGTGGAATGCCCGTTCTATAACTTCATTAAATGCTGTTGTATGACACATATGTGTGAGCATTTGAAACGTTCCTCAATACTTTCAATGAAGTCTCTGTTACCACATGGAGGCTGTGATCCAGCTGGAAACCAGCTGTGGGACAATATCACTATCCTTTGGGTATTACTAGTATTGCACATTTTCATATGTAATTAACATATGAATTTTCCTAGAAGATAAGGACAGAAAATAGTAAGACTGCTTTGGAGGATTCTAGAGACAAAAATTAACTTTTCTAGAGAACTTTTTTTTAGACTTAGAGATTATGTCATTGCTAGATTTAGGCAGAGTGAATTTTAACCTATTTTAACTGTTTACATAACTTGCCCTTTGGTCTGCTTCATTGTCAAGGATAGAAAGCAAGTGACTGAGAATCTAGTTGACTCCCCAAATGAAGAAAATTTACTTGTATATTGGATGGAGCAGCCAATTTACTACTTTTTTCCTTCCCTCCAAAAGACAAAATATTTTATCACAGTAAAAATGAAAGAGCATTTTCCCCAAATATATATTTTCCCAGTAATTATCCCAAAACAAACATAGAATAAACCCTACAAAAGTTGTTTAAACTAATATGGAATACTAATAAGATCCATTAATGCCCAGCTTTCTGCTGGATGGCCTGGGATGAAAAAGATAATTTTATAAGGTGAGGTGGCGAGACTGATACATAAAACAATGAGAGAACAGAAGTCAGAGCATGACTGAGGCCAAATTATGTAGTTCAAGATCATCATTCTTGAAGTGGCAGAGTTCACTTAATTCAAGGTACCAAACCTCAGTAAGCATTTATTTAGCACCATTTGAAATCGGTATACAGAAGAGACCCCAGCCCAAATGTGCTGCTGAAACAGATACTCCAGTGAGCGCTTGAACCTTGATAGTTCAGAGACATGATACTGTTTGAGCAAGCTCCTTAATGAATGAGTAAATGAGATTTCAGAGCAGTGGATAGAAAGGCCCGAGATAATTCCACACTAAAGCTTAATTGTGAGTAAAATAACTGTGGCTCTTGAATAGGATACCCACTGTGAGTCATGCCAAAATACTACTGAGGTTTAAAGTGAGGGGTCTGACCATAAATCTGTGAATGGTTTTCGAGTCATTATGTGCCCACCCAACCTCCTGAAAACAAGTGCCTTTTAAATGTGACTCATCTTTCCTCCTTAGTTTCTTTGGGGGAATGCTTGTGCTCCAAAGTTTGTAGAATTAAAGGCAGAGAGATTTTTGAGATGTAGGTATGTCTAAAAGTCAGGCATTATTACAAATTGCTCACTGTCGACCAAAGAGAAGTGTGAGAAAGGAGAAAGAAATAGGCTCACTCTGACCCAGGGAAAGTCCAGATCACCCGACTGGCTACACTCAGTTTGACCCTGTCCTGTCAAAGTGCCCATTTCTGTGAGATCAACCAGTTGCTTAACTCAAGAGCGAACTTCCCACAGTTCCTAGAATGCCAACCAACCTAGCGGGGCCGCCTTCAATGGCAGATTCTTCCAACTGGACGCCTGTGGAGACTGTATTTTTCTTCTGGCTCCTGGTGGAGGGCTCTCGCCTCCAGACCACATTGCCTTTGTGGTGATTGATGGGAAGGCCGCTTTGAAACAGTTTGGTCCCAAGACAAGATCTTTGGCAGACTGCCCCCCAGGCTCAGCGCTCTAAAGAAGATGAAAAGAGAACTGGGGGAAAGAGCACCTTCATGTAAGTTTAAACCCCAGGAAGAGGGACAAGTCAGAAATGGTGACACTTAGAAACATAAATGCAGACTTATTACCATCTGAAAATGAAACTGTAACATGATCCTTCTTTTAAAGAGCACTCTTCCATCATAATTTTTCCTAAAATAACAGACTCACTGAAGATGGAAAATGGTGCCACAGTCTGACTTAAATATGGTTTTGTTTTGTAGACAGCCTCCTTTCTCTCCCTGCCCTGTCAATTCTTGGCTTGATTTCCTTTTCCCTTTGTTGCCCCATCTCCTCTTTTCACAGATACAAAACAGTATCCGGTGTTTGTGGGCCACAAGCCAGGACGGAACAGCACACAGAGGCACCGACTGGACATCCAGATGATCATGATCATGAACAGGACCCTCTACATCGCTGCCCGGTGAGTGTCCTGGTCCACAGCTCAGCTTTCCAAGCATCCGACGATCCTAAGATATAAATGGACCCGCTATGCATCTTGTTAAAGACCATGACATTATCAAACAGGGTGTTATTTAATTTAAAGGCTGCTTTAGTATGTCAAGCAATCATTCTTCTGAGACTTTCTGTATCTGTCTGACATAATACGGCTTTAGATAATTGCCTATTTTGGATTTTAGATTCAAGCAATCCAATGTTTTTCTGGAACATATATGCAAATATTTACTCAAGTAGAGTGCCTTTCTCCTTGATACTTGTTTGTGAAATTAAGTTGAATGTGTAAACATGCATTATTATATAGTGTTTGTATATTAAACCTGCTTGTATTTCTGCAGTGAATGGATAGTATATATCATTACTTTAACAGATTGGCAGAGTCTTTGATTTGGATCTAGTAAGAAAATATTCATCCACTGGGGAAATGTCATTTAAACACACTATGTCTTAAGGCTGCCTGGAATGGTAAGAAAACTGCCTATACAGGAGTCACACGGATTTAGGCTTTTGTTTTAAGTTCGCTCTTGATTTACCTGGAATATTTCTCTGTCAAATGAGAGGTTGGAATAGATTATTTTAATGATGTCTCCCGGGATTCTAACAATGTATGATCCCCTTTAGAAGGTGTGTAGCACATTCAAAATAATTTCTAAATGAACAGCAATAAGGAACACCATCAGGTGAAATTCCACTGGGGTCTTACTGAGTCTAGATTAATAAATAATGTCACACAGGGAGAAGGAAATAGAGATTGTGTCTGTGGTTCTTGTCTGACTGTGAGCACGGGTAAATAACAACAGTGGTTGACTCTTAAAGCACGTCGATTTTCTGAAATGACAAGTGTATGACATAGAGTAAAAACAACAACAAAACCATGGATGAGATTAAAATATCCTGCAAGTACCCCACATTTGGTTACAGGGAGCAGTGTCAAAACACTTTTTTAAAATTTCAGTTCACAAAATCTACATAGTACATACTAGTTGTATGTGCCCTATAAATTGCAAATATAATTTTAAGTTCTTTATACATGTTAATTCACTTGATCCTGAAAGACTGTGAGAAGGAGATATTATCCCCATGAAAGAGGTAAATGATTAGGTCCAAATGACAGTGCAGGATTTGAACCAGAATGGCCTTGCTTTAGAGTCTGTGTCATTACTCCCTATACTGTACAGCCTACTGAGCAGTATAGGTGGTAATATTTGTCCTGGGAATAACACTTCTAAGAGCTATTGCCCAAGAAAATAGTCATTGCATGCATTCATTAAAAAAAAAAAAAAAAAGCATTTCAACAAGGTCTTCAGTAGACATGTCTGTGGCAGAATATTAACTTCTTCTTAAATATCATTTTTTGTTTCCTCAATGTAGCAGGGCTGGAAGACTACATTTGAATGCAATTATCTAAAGGATGGTCCAAACAAATGGTTAAACATTGGTTCTGTGAGAAATAGGCTGACTCGATAATGTTCTATAGATCGGTCACTTCGCAATGGAATCTCTGCATGATAAGCCTGGTGATTTAGCACGGCTGTGGGCTGCAGTTCCAGGGTGTACCTGAGTTAGGAGCAAAGTGCTATGCAAACTTAATCCTGACGATTATTCCAGCTGGTTAAAACCGTTTTAAACTAACCACTTAGACCAAGAAAAGGAGAAAGAAGAAATGGAAGGGGGAAAAGAAGAAACACATTCAATTTTTAAAAACTATAAAGCAGACTCGCCTTTTGTTAGAGATAAAATCTGTAAAACCCTCGCACTGACAAGCTGCTTTCACTCTATACTCAGCCACTGCCCTTCAATACACACTCTTGGAAGATTCCTAAAGGAGTTCCGTGGCTGCCATGTTTAGGGTCTCCTCTTACTTTAATTTCCCATTTCCCATCATTGCTCTGAGAGATCCAGGTTCCTAGGCAGCGAGAAACACGAATTCGGTGGTATTTACTGGAATGGGAAAGAGGAAGTCCTAGGATTAAGTCAGTTTATGTTCAAATAACTTAATTCAATAAGAGCTAAGTATGAATCCTATGATGCACTCGTCGGTGTTTGGGAATAACCTTTGACCCTGGGCTGTTTCTGTTTGCTGGGCAATGTGATCTGTTGGATATTGAAAAAGATTGCATTGTTGAAAGGCTCCCCAATTCTTCTAGGTGGTTGGTGTCAGCAATCGGAAGCGCCATCCAGAACTCAGGGACTGACTGAGGCTTGATGGCAAGAATCCCTTTCAATTCTGCTTCATTATTATCCATTTTGTAAATTCTTTTCTTCCCTTTAATCTCTAAACAGCTAATTAACATAAACAGGTCATGCCAGGAGGGGGCAATCCAAGAGCTTTCTGAGGAATTGCCAATGCATGTTAATCAGCTGTTAATTTACAATTCATATATTCAGCTCCTACTTAAAGTTTTGAGGAGAGGCAGGGCAAAGAAAACCTGGAGTGGTCTCAAACCTGATTCCAAAGTAATAGGCAATTCCATTCCAATAATGAGCCTGACCCACAGCACCACCAATAAAGTCAAACAAGTAATAAAAGAATGCAATAAAACTGCCTGGAAATTAAAGGGCAGCGAAATTCTGGCACCCTACTGAAGTTTGAAGAACTTCCCAATTCAGCAATTTACAAAGCAGGCTCCCTGTTCTCCCCCTCACACATTCATTCTCATTCTCTCTCTCTCTCTCCCTCTCTCTCTCTCTCTCTCTCTCTCTCTCTCTCTCTCTCTCTCTCTCTCTCCCCTCCCTCTCTTCCATAGCAGGCAACGAAATTTTCTAAGCCAACTGCCTTGCCTTCCTCTTTTATTTTTACATGAGAGAGCCTGTTTTTATCTATTGTACCTTCCCTTAAAATGGTAGCAAACAGATTTCAAAAATATTGGGAGGAAAAAGTGTGGGGGGCGGGATTGAAGTAAATTCTGACAGATAATTCCTTTCTTTCCCCTTTCCTTTCTCTCCCCTCCCCCACCCCCGCCTTTCTTTTAAGTGATGAGGAACTTGAAAGACTGCATGGGAGCCTGGAGGTCTTGGTTTAAAGCTGTGGGTAATTTTCCAGCCTCAGGACTTCCTGCATTTTAGAAAAAGTCAATGTTATTTCAAAGGAAAATGAGCTGTTTTGCTTTCCCTCACTAGCCCCCCATCTCCCCAGTTGAGTGTAGTTCTTTTCTTTTCTTTCTGAATTCCAGACAAAAACACCCTTGTACTCAGCTCAAACAGAAGGGGATGTTTAAATATAGCCCCACACCTGAGCTGCCATTCCTTTCTCCCCTTCCTACAGGAGATTGGCAGGGAGTCACAAAGACAACCCAAGTTCTCAGCGAAACAGGAAGGTGAACAGAAGCAAAGAAAGGAAACTTAGGCTCAAGTACATTTTAGACCTTAATTGACCATCCTTGTGTGAAGAAGGGAGTGACTTCTGGAAATAATTTTCCCTTTATCATCTTCCATCTTGCCAATCATATCACCAAAAGAGAGAGACAGAGAGAAACCTTAGCTTTTGTTCTCCCCCCTGATGAACAGATGCAGCATCTGATACATGTGTCTGGTACATGGGTTTGAAGACACTGAAATGGGAACCCATCTGTATTCCAGTTGGGGGGGCCAATTTAACTTTCGTAGTCCTTTCTCCTGAACTACGATATGCAGGGGTTACAGTTCTGATATGAGAGAGACTGCAGGAGAGTTTTCATAATAGATGCCACCGTATCTAAAGGTGCTGAAAGCTCTTCACGTGGGTGTCTTGTTTTGTTTTTTTTTAAAGCAGGATATGGATTTATCTGCCTTGGGTGAGATACACACTCATTCAGAAGAAAATGAACTGTCTTGATGCTTATGTTTGACATTGTATTCATTTTTCTGTTTATAGGGACCATATTTATACTGTTGATATAGACACATCACACACAGAAGAAATTTATTGTAGCAAAGTAAGTAGTTTTAAAATCATCTTTCTGAAATGAAAGACTTTAGGATAATTCTTGAGAATTTGTATTTTAAATGCATGGATTGAGAAGACATGGCTAATAATAATTTAAGATAATTTTGTGAGATCTTAATTTGGAGCTAAGTTAGGGTTTCATATGTGTTCAGACACAATTATATATGTCATATTTTATTCATCACATATGGGAGCATACACATTTTGGAGTCTTAGGTAATTCCTATATTCCTTCAATAAAATATTGCCATGTTTGTCCAGGAAAATATCAGTTTTCATGTGTAAAACTTTGTCCCATGAATGTTTAAATGTTATGTTTCCAGGTCTTGCAGTATTAAGTTTGATTTGACTGTTGTGGCTCAGGAATTTGATCATTATCCATTCCAGACAGACATAAAATATAGCCTGGGCTCCCCTGATATCTCCGCATGGAGGTATTTTAGTTAATAAAATCTGCCATAGAAGTAGACAGCCCCTTTAGTGCATGAATTTGCGTGGAGTGTAGCCTGAATTAAAGCTTTGTCCACCTAAAGTGAATGTCTTCTTTATTTTTAAGAAAATGACTTCCATATTTTAAGGAAAAAGCCTGCTTTATGAAAATTGATTTATCAACTGAAAGGAAAGGGCAACGGCATGTATTTTGTCAAAATGAGCATAATTTAGCAAGTTAATTTGGGTATTTTATGTGAAATTTCCACAGTTGTTTATTCTTTTTCCTCCATCTGTATCTCAAAGAGAAGATCATTTTGTAGTTTAATGAATACATAGGAGTTCAAAATTAAATGAACATTTCCATCTTTAATCTTTTCTTGTTATGGTGAATTAGCCATGGAGAAAGGGTGTAAAAAGTTGTCGATAAATATGTGTTCAGCCTCTAGTCTCCCCAAGGGAACTCTTACTTCTGAAATGAAATGCAACAATCTCTGGGCTCTCGTTGATTTCTTTCTTGGTCCCTGCAGAAACTGACATGGAAATCTAAACAGGCTGATGTAGATACATGCAGAATGAAGGGAAAACATAAGGTAGGCAATTTTCATTTCTCCTGCAGCTGCCACTTTGGGTTAAGGTTTGGACTGTTACCTCTAGCCATAGACTGTGATGTGGAATGGATCATGCTAGTAGACCCTTTACCACCAGTAACTGCTTTTTCCATCAACTTATTGAAGACTTTAATTTGCAAAAGTAGTTTGCTTTCAATGTGATGAAACACCAGGACATCATCAGCTAGGGCTGCATCACAAACTACTTAGGGGCACTGGGGATTATGGACACAAAGCAGGCTGCCCTGACTCTCCTAAGTGCACTCTCTAGTAGCCTACCTCATAGTCCAAAGCCCCCAGGGACTCTGCAGGCACACAGGGGTTGTGCCTTTGGCCACAGAACCACATAAAACCACACTTCAGCCTAGAGTCGTCCTGTCTGTCAAGAAACCCTAGGACATCTGGCATTAAAATTAACACAATGGGAGGTTGCCAGTTCCAGGCTTGCTTCTTTTTGTGACATAAACACAGACTCTACGCCCTGTCTTTATTTACTGTTCAGTGGCAATTGTTGTTGTCTATATCCTCTTCCGGTAAATATGTGGAGGAGCTCAAACTTTTAACAGACGGCGCCTCGCCACCTTCCTTTTAACCTGAATGTCTACATCACCATACACAGCAAAGACGGGTTTCTGGGTTGAATGGATTGAATACAAAGGAGTCTCGATTATTTTTCAGGATGAGTGTCACAACTTCATTAAAGTTATTCTAAAGAAAAACGATGATACTTTGTTTGTCTGTGGAACTAATGCCTTCAACCCTTCCTGCAGAAACTATAAGGTAAGTGCGATTTTGTCAGTTGGAACCACATGTCCTGGAGGTATTTCATAATTCACTGTGATTGTACCGGCAGCAACCTAAGGGGTAATTCAACACTACCTGGGCTCCTCTCTCTTGCTGGACTTAATGTATTGTTCCACATGAATGACCCTGAACAAGCTTCTAAGCTTCCTGTTAGTTCAGGACAGATTGACAGGTCTTTAAAGAGCACAGTGAGCAAAGTTGGTTTCTATAAGACCCTATTCTTTATTGTTCAGAACACCAACATCCTTACCTCACATACCATGTGGATTTTCTCTCTCTTCCTCCCTCCCTCCCCTCTGAGCACAGAAACACTTATATGTATTGTGAGTCATTCCTATTTTTAAAGGTATCTCAAAAGCAGACAATTGGAACCCGTAGACTTTCCTCTAGGTATAATTTTCAAGAACACAGGAATTTAATTCCATTTACTACTCTGCTTATTTAACCATGGCCTTACCTACCTCGGCCTTTATGCAAGGGGAAAAAATTAACTCTCAAAGATATAAATCTGGGGAGTTCTGGTGCAGCTGATAGAGCTATTGCTGAAGAAGTGGGAGCTACCAGCTGCAAAGCAGAGGTGGCAATGATCTGAGGTCCTGGGGTCACAGTTTCTAGTTCTCCCTGTCCCTGCTTTCTGCTACAGTCTTCATCCAGCATATATCGAGTTTCTCCAATGGCCAGGACAAGTTTAAGGACAGATAAGAGGTCTCCATCCTGAGGGAAGCCAGACTAGAAAAAGAAACCACAATTCCACAGGGTTGCTGCCATGGCAACATAATGCAGAGTATTATGGAGGTACAACAGAAAAATACTTAACCTGAGATGAGGAGTCTGGGAAAGTTTCCAGGTAGATGAAAGAGGTAGATGGCCCCTCTCTTCAATCATCCCCCCACCTGCTGTTCTTACATATGGAACACAAACACCTGCCGCCTAGAAGGAACTGCTAAACTCTGTGAGTGCAGGGATCACACCTGTGATTGCCCAGAACCTGACATAGTGCCTCCAAACAGGTGTTCAATTAATTTTTGTGAAATAGTGAATGAGATAATGCCTAACCTTTGTCTTAAAGAAGTAGAAGTTAGCTGAATGAAGGGAAGGGCAATCCAGGTAGGCGGGACAGCTTGAATTTGGGAACCTTCATTTGACTCTGAAGTGATGGACTATGAAGTGACAAGTAATAACAAAAAAGAGGCTGGAGAAGTAGGTGGCCTCATAGGTAAAAGGAAGAAAACAGATTCAGGAAATAACTTAAGTGACAAAAATCAATAGGACTTAATACCCGATAAGAAGCACAGGATAACGAGAAGGAAGAGTTAAGAATCACCACTAGGTGTCTTTTGGGTGAATGGATGAAGCGGGCTGCCTTGTTTAGACAAGGGTTGATGGAAGAGCATTAGGGTTGAGCAGAGTAGTGAGGAGACAGGGGTTCAGTTTTGCACAATATGTGTACACATAGCACTGTGGATGGCAATGGCTATGAGACAGGAACAGAGATATCTAACAAGAAGCTCGATGGCTAACCCTTGATTTAGGGAGAGATGTCAGGAGTACTAAAGATTTGGGTTTCACCAACATAAAGTGAAACCCTGATGTAAGAAAATGAGAAAAGTTATCAGAACCAGGAGGTTACCAGTCTTTGCTTTCACAGTTTTCAGAGACCTTGTGCCTTAGACATTGGAGGGTCTGTTTTAATCTAATGCTCATCTTCAGTCTGATACTTGGAAATGGGCACCAGGATTAGGGTGAGACAAGTGAGGCACACAAGTGCTAAACACAGGCCACCAAAAAATTCAGTAATCAAGCAAGATAAATGATGTTTTTAATGCAATATTTTTAAAAACCTAAATAGATGAAAAAATACTATCATAAAGTGTCAAAAACCTAAATAATGTCAAGACCCATGCAGTTTATAATAAAGTTAACCAATCCAGTCAACCATTTACTGTAGTCAATAAGAGCACATAGCTGAAGTTTTGACTTTAATTCTAATACTTAATATTCCATTTGTCATTGTTTAGGACTCATTAAGACAAATGCTTCTAACAAATCCCAACACACTCCCTAGCTGGAGAGCTATCTTTTATGACAAAATACAGGCCAAGAGTGATCTCCCTCATCCTTCCCACACATGTTCCATTCTCAGGATGCCTCACCTGTGGTAATACCTTCACCGCTCACTTGTGCTAGCCCAGTGGTTCTCAACCTTCATAATGCCATGACCTTTAATACAGTTCCTCATGTTGTGGTAACCCCCAACCATAAAATTATTTTCGTTGCTACTTAATAATTGTAATTTTGCTAGTTATGAATTGTAATGTAAATATCTCATGCAGGATGAATTTAGGCCCTTGTGAAAGGGTCGTTTGACCCCCAAAGGGGTCGCGACCCACAGGTTAAGAAGAACCACTGTGCCTCTCCTGCTGACACGTGTTCCAGAAGCACGAGCCTCTGAAAAACCAGACAAGGTGTTCTTCCTGTGCAGTCCCCATCTTTATGCCTAGCATGGCGAATGGTTGTGAGAACATTTGGCATTGCTCAGAAAAGTGCGCTTTTATTTATTTATTTATTTATTTATTTATTTATTTATTTATTTTTTAATCCTTACCTGGGGATATTTTTCCACTGATTTTTAGAGAGAATGGAAGAAAGGGGGAAAGACAGAGAAATATCGATGTGAGAGAAACACAGTGATTGGTTGCCTCCTGTACAAGCCCCAACAAAGGCCTGGGCCAGGGAAGAGCCTGCAACCGAGGTATAGCCTTGATCAGAATTGAACCCAGGACCCTTTGGCCCACAGGGCAAGGCTCTATCCACTGAGCCAAACTGACTAGGGCAGAAAAGTGCTTTTTTTTTTAGATTCAGGACACAGCAGAATTCAGTTGATGAAACGGGACATATTGTATTTGGCTTTGGAGAGAATGGACAGACTCTCTCTTAAGCACTTTTTATCACCAGATCAGAGCCAAAGATTTAAAGCAAAAACACTGACCAGTCTCCCACTAAAAATCCCAAAGTAGACACAGAGGCATAAGTTGATTAGAATAACTTGAGGTAGGAGGGTAACAACGTTTGCTCTCTGCTTCTGCTCCATGCCTTTACTTATGTAAAGAAGGCTGAATGTGTTAGAAAGATTATGGCCCCAAATAAGATTATCTGGGGAAGAATTCTGAAGGCTACCCACTATAAATCTAAAGCTGCACTCCATACCTTTTCCCTCCTGTGCTCTAAAGCTCTTGAACTTTTGCAAACCTCAGGCTGGTTCTTAGCATATTTATCTGTACCCCACGGTGATTTAATTTCCCAGGGGCTGCTGTCAAGTCTGAGACTTGATGACTAATGCAAAGATTAGTCTTGCTTCATGAAAAGAGGATTTCACTGTGGCATTGTTTTGTCTCTGCACCTTCCATACTCACAAACCAATCTATTAATTCTTCACTGCTTCCTGTCTTTGAATAGCTGTGCTATGGCCACTGTTTTAGAAGTAGGTACATTTAGAAAATATCTCCTCATTGTACATTGTTTCCCCAAAGCCAGGATTACACAGTGCACTGCTTGGGAGAAGGGCATTTCTGTTGCATCACTGTGTACTAAGCATTTTTGTTTTGTTTCTGTTAATCTTCACTGGAGGACATTTTTTTCTATTGATTCTTTTTAGAGAGGGTGAAAGGGAGGAAGAGAGAGGAGACAGGGGAGAGAGTGAGAGAGATATTGCTTTCTAACCACTGAGCAATACTGGCCAGGGCCTAAGCATCTCTTTTGAATACTTGCCAGACCCATAAATGGCAAAGTCTGTCACAGCTCATCAGGAAGGTCTCGTTGGAATAAAATATCAGAAAAAGACTTTCATAAAAGATGCGCTGGGGGGAAATAGTACATTTACCTTCAAGGGTGTCTGACTTTAAAATACATGGTTTTAACACAATTGCTTTGTGAATCTAAACTATAGTTTAAACAAATAGGATGGCTTCAATAGTGGCTATCTCAAAATGGTTACAGATAGAAAAGGCCTGTCATATTCCAAATATGGTTTCTGGAGGTTCAGGGCAAAAGACACTATTGACTGGACAACACTAATTGCTGCTTAGTAGAACCTCTTTCCTCTGGGCAGTGACTGCAAGCACCTTGATTTAATGATGAAAGCTTTTCCATGGATCCTTCCTTAGCAGCAATGCTATCTTAGGTTTATCTTCTTTCAGTTTTCATATCTAGTCAAACTATGCAACTGCCAGATGATAAACCAAGTACCCTAAAAACTAAAGAAGACGGAATCACAGAGGGGCATAAAAACATTAACGATGTTGCCTGGCTGGAGTGTTCAGTGGTTGAGCTGTGACCTCTGAACCAGGAGGTTGTGGTTCGATTCCAGTCAGGGCACATGCCCAAGTCGCTGGCTTGATCCCCAGTAAGTAAGGGGCGTGCAGGAGGCAGGCGATCAATGCTTCTCATCATGATGTAACTATCTCCCTCTCCTCTCTGAAATCAAAAGTATTTATTTTAAAAAAATAAAACATTAAAGGTGTGGAGGAGATTTTATGGGCTCTGTGGATCTGAGATTAAACACTAGGAAAATCCCATGATACAAGGAAGAAGACCGTGAGGCAGAGGCTCAAACTACTGAACATACTGGTCCAGGTAGGCCAGCCTCCAACCACTGTTAGTGGCTGACCGATAGCACTTCACTTCCTGCTACTCTCACAGCTGAGCACTGGTCAGTAACAGAGATTTTGTTCTACAAGGTTATTCAGGAGGCCAAGCTCCATCGTGTGCTCATACCGTCTCTTAGGGTCTTGGAATTGTCCACTGGATGCTCTGTGTCTAGGGGGAGAATGTGGAAGGAGAATAAGAGCAGACTCTGGAAGTTTTTTAGGGGCCAGAGCTAGAGGTGGTGCATAATCTTACACTCACATTCCACTTAGTCAGGTGATCACACCTAACCAAAAGGGACGATGGAAATGTAGATGAGTGAGATGCTGAGGAAAGATAAATAGTATTTGGTGAATAGCTAGTAAGGCTTTGCCACACCTGTTAGTGCCTGTCGGATCAGGCAGGTAATGTAGGATTGAAGCATGTAGGCTGTTGATTCATTCTTTGGGTAAAGGGGCCTTGGTACTGGATACCATATGCTTGTTTGAAGGAAATGGCAGGGTATCCATTACTCAACAGTAGTTTGTTGCTGCCACTTGGGTAAGAAAGGCCTAAATTGACTTTCCCACTTGTTCAAAAGCAATAAATCCAGGTTTTCATGTGAAAATTCCATTTTAAAATAGGGATCAGTTTCCCTCCCTTCCTTTCTTCCTTTCTCCCCTTAGTCTTTTTTTTTTTTTTTTTTTTTTTTATTGAAACCAATAAACTTACCTAAGAGGATATCTGAGGATTCCTTGCACCATGAATATGAATTATTTAGCATATTAAGTGCTTTGTAAATATTAGTTGCTATTACTACTGTGGGTTGTTGTTCCTAATGAAGTCCTATTATTTCATTTAGATGGATACTTTGGAACCTGTCGGGGATGAACTTAGTGGAATGGCCAGATGCCCCTATGATGCCAAACATGCAAACATCGCATTGTTTGCAGGTAAAAGCTCTGATTTCTTCTCAATGCATTTGCTTCCATGTGCTCTACTGGCTGCTGCAGACCTGCTCTGGGACATCTGCAGAGTCACAGTCATACTCTACTTCTTTGGTAAATACTATAATTAACAATGCCTTTTCCATTTGAAATTAGTATGGATGTTGTACTTTTGCTTCTTAAAAGAAGTCTTTGCTATACTTACCCATGCTTTTGTGCCTTCAGAAAAGGCTAATAGTTTTGCACTGAACATGGCATATTGGTTAGGGCCTGTTTAGGCTCCAATAACAGAAAACCCCACCTCAAACCACTGATACAGGTTTATTATTTAGGGTAAGGATTGGATCGATCCAACAATTTAGTAATATCATCCAGGAAAAATGTCCTTTTCATTTTCCTGCTCACTTTCATTTCCTTCTAAGAGAGACTGGCTGCCCTCACAGTCATAGATGCCTGCCAACCCCAATTAGGAAGTTTCTGGAAGCCCGCTCAGAGTAGTGAGGCTACATACCCCCAGTTTCCAGCAAACACCTTCTCAGATATCATTGACCTGAATGGGTTACATGCCTATCTATGATGGAAAGGTTGTAGTAGCCAAGGTTAGCTTAGGTTGACCCATACTTCCCATCTTTACACCTTCCTTCCATTGCAAAGATATAAAGAGCAGGAAATAAGCCATCATTTTCAGATTGAGATTTTTGTAGATGACTGTATGTGCTTTAATTAGAAATTTGTTTAGGAATTCAGTGCCAGCTGTGTGTGTGGAGGTAGGTGTAGAGAGAAGAGTTGGTATAATAGTGATTGTTATAGCAAGCAATGAAGCAGTTAGTTATAATTTCCATTATAAAAGATAAAAACTGGCACATCCTACCTAGATGAGGAGCTTTAGGCCTTTGGTTGTGAAATAAAATGATCTCTTTGAACCTCACTCATCCTCAGTGACATCCATTTGTGGTCCTAAATCTGCAGTCGCAGAATGTAGACACAGCTTGTGCCCCTTAAGGACTGTTTCCTTGGGTTTCCTGCCCATGTTAGAGCATAGTATTACTGGAAAGCAGCATGAAAGGGTCACGAGGTCTTGTAAACCTGTGTCGGCATGGGCAGGAGCAAGCCCAGCAGAGGAGATGCTTCGGTATATTCCCAAATGTGTAACTGCCACTGTAGCACGTTTCTGACACTTGAACCTGCATTAGCTGGTACCATGGCGGATGTGGGCTGCAATGGAGAATGTAGATTTAACTGTAAATTAAAAAGAGAACTTATTTTAGTCTGGCGTAGTAAAAGGAGAATGGGCAAAGTATTTTCTAAAGCCAACTTTCAAGGGGCTAAATAAAATAAGCCACATGAGGCAATCCTGTGACTGCCCCTCCCCTTCCTCAATAGGTGTTCCCTGGAATGTTTGAATCCTCACACACGTTCAGCCCTTATTAATAGAAGATCCTTGCTGCAACTGAATGGTTGCCACACTCAAGAATGCCAGAATAGTGTTCTGTTTCACAAGTAAAAGTTTGGTGAAATACCCAGTCTTGAATGTAAAACAAAAAGAGTAGTAGGGAGTGGTCAGAGGGAATGAACACACACACGCGCACACACACACACACACCTTCCCCCTGCGCCCCCACTTCCTAGTTCTGTCTGTGTGACCTAGGGTTATGATTCTATAATTAAGGTTGTGATTTATGTAGATATGTTTATCAACAGAAAGGTTTGTTGTCTGCAGTTCCAATCTAACCCAGCGGTCAGCATTTGCTAATATATGGCTGTTAACAGTGAAGATATTAAGGCTTCTCTAAACTGAACCTGAACCACTTTCAGTTATTTGAAGTCCAAAGGCAGACATTAAGAACTTTACTTAGGTATGTTTGCATAAGCTTTTTATAAACCATTATGCTTTCCCACAAGTGGGAGAGCGTAAAGAATACTATATTGTACATGTGCCAACATATAATTCAAGAAGATATGCAATCCATTAAAAAAAGAACCAAGGAAGTAATTTTTTAGTTTGAATATAATTATTGTCTCTGCTTCATCTATATAGATTTTTCTATTCTAGAACATCCCATTTAATTTGTGTGCAAAGCACTTGCTAATCTAGGAAAAGAATCAAACTTTTTAGGGATCAATCTCTAGTCTAATTCAGTCCCTTTTGCTCTGGATGTACTGTCAAGTCTATCTGTAATGTAGCTAAATTGGCAGGGTTTAGTATGAACCCTGACTCTTGTGACTCGGTAAAAGGGGAGCAGTGCCTCTCAGGATCTAAGTAGCAGTTTAGTCAGCTCCTTTTTGTTTTTGAACCCCCTCTCTTAACTCCCCTCCCCTGTTCATTACTTCTGATGAACGTAAACTTTCAGGTGGTAACAACCAGCTTCTGTCTTCCCCTGGGATCCCAGCTGATCCAGTCCACCACTGTGTGGTGGCAGCAGCAGCAGCATCCAAGGGGCTTTGGCCTGGAGAGTTCAGTCAAGGACCATCTAATCAATTGAAGCAAACAACATTTTTCATTTGCCCTGTCCCTGGAGCTGCTGCTGCTCGGAAATTGCCGTGCAATTTAAAAATGAAAAATGTTTCCTCTCTCAGGATCCCAATTTAAAATGGTTAGGAATGTGGGCCAAGTATTTTCCCAGTGACTCTTGGATTTTTCCCAGTTGTCCTATCTAATTTGCTTGATATGGGAAAGCAATCTGGGGTATGTCTCTATTATCCCTCCATGCCCACTGTCTTGCTCTCCACCCCATTCACCTCTTTTCTTTTTCTTCTAAGATGGAAAACTATACTCGGCCACAGTGACTGACTTCCTTGCCATTGATGCAGTTATTTACCGGAGTTTTGGAGACAGACCAACCCTACGGACCGTCAAGCACGATTCAAAATGGTTGAAAGGTGAAAAAACAAAAGAATAAAGGGGGAGGGAGGGATAGGTGTCTTGAGGGACTGTATTTAAAGGGCCAGAAGATTGAGAACAACTAGTTTCATTTCATTAGTGGCTTCTGACAGACAGGAAGGTGCAAATTGCATCTTTTGCCTCAACTGATTTATTTACCTCCCTTTTTCACTTCCCATGAGTTTCTGGAATGTTAACAGAACTACCAATGCTACTACAACAGAGCACATTACATTCGTCTTTCCTGCCTCAAACTCTCACTTCAGAGTCCCATATGAAAAGAACAGGGAGCAGGGACCTGGAGGTGCGGGGAACAGGAAAAGGGCTCTCATAACTCTGCACGAGTCAGGTTGACAGGAGATGTGTATGGAACCCTCTCTGTAACGTGGGCATTGTGTTGTGGAAAATAAAAGACAGGGATATGCAGCACTCATTTAGTCTTCATTGTTGGTTGCGACCACTTCTGAAACATGTAATTTGTAGGCTCAAATGCTTTCTGAAATCACCAGCACTCACATGTGTGCAGTCATTAGAAACGCCTGGTGTTAACCAAATGTCTAATGGCCCTGTGCTTTTAATTAATAACATGTCACTGGTTGCAATTGATTAAAATTCTTTCAACTGTGTGACTTGTCCCCAATTAAAGTTCCCAATTTGTTCACAGAACCATATTTCGTCCAAGCAGTGGACTATGGAGACTACATCTATTTCTTCTTCAGGGAAATAGCCGTGGAGTACAACACCATGGGAAAGGTAAGAGGCGAGGAGGTCTCCCTTTCTGGTCAATATGGTTATAAATGACCTTGAATAGGAACCATCAGCCTAATGACATGGTCATCATTCTGAGAAGATACAAAGATTAGTGGAAGTGAAACACTGTGCTGCCTCCAAGCCCTGGGTGCTTTAGCAAAAAAACAAAAAAACAAAAAAAAACAATGAAGTACAGGGGATGTCTTAAATATTCCTTTTCAAAATGTAATAAGCAGATGTTCAGCGATTTCATACTGAGTTTCAAGTGTCTTGAGATGTAGTTTCCAGGTATACACAACCGTTTTCTCTTTTTAATGAGATGCTCCACACAGAGAGAGTAGACATACAGTATCTTTAAGCAAACTAAGGGTCCTAAATTTTATCTTTATTGAATAAAGCAAGAGAACACTTAGGGGATGTCCCTTTCAGTTATGATTACCAGAGAGTGGATCAAGGTCACCACTAGTAAGTTGGAGGGCACAAAATCAATGCTGGGTGGCTTGCACAGATAGAGGAATTCAGAGTATGAGATTCGGGGCCCAGAGGCAGCTAGTGAGGATGCCAGAGATGGTGCATACAAAGTGCGCTTTTGTTTGAGGAAATAAAAAGCGAAGCGGTCCATATGGAAATGAGTGTATGTGGCTGGGAGCTGATCCCCTGAAGGATTTATGGCTCTGTATTAAATGTCACAGCCTTATCTTTTAAAACATGCTGTTCCAATGCTGAGATTTTCTTTTCTTTTTTTTTGAAACATGAGATTAATTTAAGCACCTTGTTGTTCTGTTTCTATTTTGAAAGAAAGGAAAATTCTAATAAGATTGCCTCGAAAAGTGAGTGCATTTCATTCTCCCTATGTGTTTTTCCTCTGTAGGTCGTTTTCCCTCGAGTGGCCCAGGTTTGCAAGAATGACATGGGAGGGTCTCAGCGAGTCCTGGAGAAACAGTGGACATCTTTCCTTAAGGCTCGCCTCAACTGCTCAGTTCCCGGAGACTCTCACTTCTATTTCAACATACTCCAGGCGGTTACAGATGTGATTCGTATTAATGGCCGTGATGTTGTCCTGGCAACCTTTTCCACACCTTATAACAGGTAACCATGCATGACTGTGTGGACCTAACTGGTTCTTCCGGCTTCCTTTCCCCAGGGGCTCTCTTCCAATACACAAGATTCACAACTGATGGAAAAGTTGCCCTTCACTGTTTGTGGCTAAGAAAGCACTTCACACTCAGTTTTCATCAACAAATTAATGGTCATTTACAGGCGTTATTAGATTAGGATTTTAGGGAAAGTAATTAGGTAAATTATAACAATATCTTCTAATTATAGGCCTGTCATATAAACACTCTTCACATACTGTTTCTCAATCCTTCTGTAATCCTGGCAATGAATACTGTTGCCCTCTTTTTATACTGGACAAAACAACTCAATTACAGTACCTGGTTCAGGCAATCAGTAGACGGAGGAGGCAGCATCAAACTCAAAAATGGTTCTTTCTCTTCTAGGCCATGTAACATTCTGTTTGACTTTTAATATTAATACCTTTTTAAGTAAAAACCCTGGAAAAATATTAAAATGCTACAGGGTGAAAGTTAGGATCCAGATGAGTCCATATCCACCTAAGACACCCTGGTTATTGTTATCCCATCAGAGGAGCCTGCATCCCAACCATAGCACCACTCTGACTCTGGAGGGTTCGAATGAGGACTTACACATTGTCAAACCTCAAAATACTGAGTGCCAACCTGTTTATTACTATTTTGGTAGTTTTTAAATTGAGACTTTGAGGAATTAAATAATCTAATAAAAGAGTAATATGCAAATTAACCATCACTCCAAGACACCTAAGCCACGCCCACAAGCCAATCAGAGCAACTGTATGCAAATAAACCCAGCCAATATGGTGGCCGGCAGCCACGGAGCTAGAGCAAACAAGAGGCTTCTGTTTGCAATGGAGGAAACTGCCTGCCTAGGCGGGCTGGGCCTCTGCTCAAGGCAACAATGTTTCAATTATGGAAGTCACAGAGCTCGAGGAAACAGGAGGCTTCATTGCCTGCCTAGGCCTCCTCTCAAAGCAACAAAGTTTCAATTATAGAAGATAAATAAACCCCAGAAACCTGATTCCAGTCAGCCTCCCTGGGATGTTGGGGCAATGGGAGCTGTGGGCAGCCTGAAAATAGCCCTGAGGCCCTCACCCAGACTGCCTACGCACCCCAGTAGGGACCTGAATTCTGAAGGGACTGTGGGCAGCCTGAAAATGGCCCTCAACCCCTCACCCAGCCTGGCCAGGCATGCCAGCAGGTGGACATCCCCCGAGGGGTCCTAGACTTCGAGAGGGCACAGGCCTGGCTTACGGACCCCACCCCACCCTGAGTGCACAAATTTTTGTGCACTGGACCCCTAGTATTCTAATAACTGTTCCTGTAATAGTGGAAATTTGGGTTTAAAGAGCAGAAAGAAGACAGGCTTTTAGATTTTCTGGTTCTCAGCTTTCCCAATCCTTAGAGTCCTAGCACGATTGTGAAAATGGTCATCACTCTGGGCGTGGTCATACAATCTGAATGTACTGTATTCTCATTTCTATGTAGAATTTTGGATGTTCTATATTATCTTCCCTTAGGAATGCACTGTTTTATTTTATATTACACTTTTTTACAAAGACTTTTAAGAACTCAGTGAGTATCTAGATGACAGGCATGTACATGTTGAGATTAGAGGACAGCAATTTTAAAGAAATGTTTCAGAATTAGGTAGAGCTCAGATCAGAACAAGCTAAAGGATGAAATAATGTTCCTTTATTACATGGAAGTCAAGAGTTCCCCACTGAAGATCCATGAAAATATGAAACTATACTATAGCAAGAAGCACTCAGTGAGATTTAAGTAAGCTTTAACTATCTGGAGATTTGTAAGCCTGAGAATAAAAAAGATTCAGTAATTCATACTTCTTTCATACTTCTGAGTGCATCCATCTAGACTGTTGAAAAAGAATACTGTTGTGGTATGTGGGGAGGCAGGGGCTTGCAGAATTTCGGAGTACACTTCTGGTTTATTGGTTTAATTTTTGAGGTCCATGAGTTACTTTATGATTACAATACAGGAGTAGATTCTGGCATATTATAGATACTCCACTTAAAGTATTTTCTTTAAAAACCCCCAAGAAACATTCAATTATTGCATGCTTATGCAGTCTCAGAGACATATTTGCTCAGTAAAATCAGAAAGTGGTAAAAATGCACATACCCATTTACATATAAATTATTGTCCTCTCTGGTTTTACTCCCGGTAGATGCATTCCTCTCCACTCCATGCTTGACTCATGAAAACTTGGTCACTGTCAGGTTTCAAGCCTTTTAGGTGCTCTTTGCCCTGGGGATAAAGCTCACGCTCCTTAGAATGGTGTGCACACCCCCTCATGGTCTGGCCCATCTCTGCCAGCAGCAGATGCTTTCTGGAACTAAGATCTGTCTCAAACATGCCATGCTTGCTCATGTCCTGCTCTCTGCCAAGTCCCCCGGTCCAACCAAAGTCTGTCTGACCAATTGTAACCCTAGGATGCTCCAAGTCTCAGATGGAACCACTTCCCATGAGATCTTGTGCATTCCCCTTTAAATACTGCTCTTAGCAAGTTGTCCTGTGTGAATTATTATCACCAATGTTGTTATTTGTCTCCACACTGAACTGTAAGTCACCTGAGAGCAGTACTCTCTGTTATTTATTTAGCATTTACTGCCTAAGATTAGGGATTCCATAATTATAAGGTGAATGAACAGCAGGTAGAACGAAAGGAATGAAGAAAAGATGAAAGGAAGGAGGAGGAAGTAAAGTAGGGAAGGAAGAAGAAAGGATGTCACTAGTAATTCTAACCTTGGGAAGATTATAAAATCCCAGGGTGCCTTTAGTTATTACAAGGTTCCTCATAAAATAATTCAATATTTATCCTATTTTTCTTAATATTTAAAGTAAATATGTACACCTATTACTTTTAGGAAAAGAAGAAGAATCTTACAAAATTAAGTAATGCCAGGGTTCTAAAATTTCAAAACAAATGGGGATCACTTGTATACTCAATTCTGTAAACAATGTGTGTGTGTGTATACTACTTTAAAAAATTTGCTACTACTTTTAATTTTAAAATGCTTTAAAGTTCATTCTGCCACCTTATTTTAAATAAGCTTTCTAATCCTCTCCCTATTTCTTGCTTCACTAGTAATTCTTCAATAATTGTGTTACGAAATTAAAGATAGCATAAAGTTTTCCTAATCATTATGAAGTGATTTCCATATCCTTCGTACATGTGCAAAATCCAGACCAGTCACTCTGTGCTGGATGATGTTCCCATGCTGCAGAGCACAGTCTTGCCCTGATGCTGCCGTGCACTGGCTGGCCCACAGCCTCAATGCCTGATTAAACCATTGGCCACCTGGTGCCTGCAATTTATTTGATCAAAACCAAGGAACAACCATAGTCAAAAACAAACATGGGTTCAAACAGTACCCCCAGATGAATGAATTATGTATGCCTCTTATCACTGATGGGAAAAAAAATCCCGAAATCCTTCTAGGAGTGCCAGGCCAGAATGTAATTATAGGTAGAGATTACCACCATTATTATTACTTAGCACTTAATAGAGCACTTTATTTGCAAAGTGTTGATGCTTTAGAGACTTACACTGTTCAGTCCTATGCAAATAAACAGGAGTAAAAATGGCAATGTACACCGACTAACAAAATATTCCCGAGTTCCGCACACAGACATTCTCACTCCTGCAGTCCTTAGCTTGAGGTACCAAATTTAAAGAAGCAATAGTTGGAAAGTGGAGGCACTTTTAATTTAAAATTTTACTAATATTGGAGATGTAGAATATTTTCTAAAAATTTTCCGGGGGGGGGGGGGGATTATTGACTAATAATTAACATCAGCGAATTCATGAAACTTCTAAATCATCAGTTTGACCACTCTTCCTTTCTTAACAAAAGCAGTCCCAGAGGCATGAAGAGGTTTTTTCTCTTTATGAGTTGCTCTAACTAGCCCTTTATTTAAGGCCACTGATGAAAATTTGATTCCCAGTCACATTCACTTTATGCACTAGGATCCCTTACATTTATTGTGTTCAGTATATGAACTTTACATTTCAATTGCCTGTAATAGGAAAGTTTCTTTGGAGTATGTTTTCCAAGCTGCCTGTGCACCTGGGCATGAGTAACACTGTGCATGAAATGTCATGTTGCAGCATCCCTGGGTCTGCAGTTTGTGCCTATGACATGCTTGACATTGCCAATGTTTTTACTGGGAGATTCAAAGAACAGAAGTCTCCGGATTCCACGTGGACACCAGTTCCTGATGAACGAGTGCCTAAACCCAGGTACATGCAAAATATGCTATTTTGTTGTTGTTAATCCTAACCCAAGGATGGTTTTTGCCATTGATTTTTAGAGAGCGTGAAATGGAGGGGGAGGTGGAGACATCGGGGCTGTGGATAGAACCTGTAACCCAAGTATGTGCCTTTGACCAGGGATCAAACCCTGAGACCCCTCTAACCACTGAGACACCAACCAGGGCTATATGCTATACTGAACTTCTAGAAATGGTACAGCTTGCTCCTCTGATAATGAATTGCACACCAGTGTCTTCCATGCCCATGCCAGCTGTACAGATCAGATGCTGGAACAACAGCAAGGCCTATCAGGTCATTTACCTTCATCCACTTAAACAAAATTCAGGGTTACTTACATTTAAAACAACGACTCTTAGTCTTTTGCTTAATCTCTGTATCTGTGGTTTATCCATGCAATCCTAGGATGAATAGGTCCATTTCGTCCAGCTAGCTCCAATGGTCTGTAGTCAAGGAAACTGGGCCCGGAGAGGTATAAAGTGTATTGTGTACGTTCACATAGCTGGATAGATTGTTTCCATTGTCCCTCCCTGCTTCCCTTCAATTTTACAGAAACTCGTGTCTTTAAATCCTAATAAAATGTGGAACAGAAATGGTGTGTGTTCCCTGGATTTTTTGACCAGGCTGTATCAGAGCTGAGTCAAGACTCAGGCCAAGGGCAAGAAGAGAGAACAGGTGCAGTGGACCTTAACATGTCTCTGGTCTGCCAGGTTCTGGTGTATTTTGGGTCCATAAGCAACCCAAATTCCCCTCTCCCCAAAATGTGCCCCAGAATTGCCTTCATTGGGAACCAACTGTCCAGAAACCTCTTGGTCCTCTGTAATCTCCTTTAATTCCCCACTAAAGCAGTGAATTCATCCTTTTTAACTGGGATGGGAGAAAACTGTCCCCCAACCCTATGCCTGCCCTCTTTGTGGTACCCACTGGATACAGCATTTGCAATCTAAGTTACATGGAAACATCCTTGTGTGCCCAGTTTCCTCCATTGAATTTGTAAGCCTCTAAGAGGAAGAAATCCAATGTCTTTTAAATTTTTTGGTTTCCAACCATCTCCTTCAACTTCAAGTCCCCCACAGAAAATACCTAGCCCGAGCCATTTAATTGAACTGATTTAGATAACATGAATGCAGTACTCAGGAGAGAAAGCCTTTTGGTTCTGCCTTCATCGTCTGAATTGTCTGGCATGTGCATACCCTGTTACTTATGGAGAGCAGACTGGGTGCAAAAAGCACACTCAGGCAAAACCTCAGATAGATCTTCTAAGTCGATGTCTGGAACTGTTAGCTACTTTCTAGGTAAGCAGGAGGGGCAATTCAGCCTGAGGGATCAGGTTTCAGGGAGAACTTACTTAATGTGTTCTCCTTGGTGTGTAAGCCATGACCAGGAAACATACTGTAAGTGATTTGCTACTATTGGCAGTGTGTTCACCCTCATCCTCCCTCATGCTTGCCTCGCCCCTCTTGCAGATATCAGGATACTCCCACAGGCTGGCTGAGTCAGTGCTGTGACACAGTGCACGCATGGGCCACAGACTATGCCATTGCTGTGAGAGTCCAGTTTCTTCTCCTGCACCAGCAGGCAAACGGGCTGTGTGGATAGGCCTGGTGTCAGTGTTTCCCTGATCTGACGTTGCTGAGATGTCCTTTGACTTGAGAAGCCATAGCATTTCTTTTAGAAAAAGGTTTTCACGTCATAATGCCATGACCTTTGGGGAGGGAAGCTTCAGTGTCATTGGCTTTTCATACCTGCCCAAATCAAACAGAAACAAAAGCATCCGTAAAAAACAAAATGCCGATGTTCTCTGACTCCCAGTGGGAGATGGTTACATGGAGTCTTGCTGGAACATATGCTGACTGGTGGCTTCTGAGTGACTTTGTTTTCTACTTTTGTGGAAAAGCTTAATTCTCTCCTTTTGTAGAGCAAATGCCTCGAGAACTTCCAGCAGGGTTTTAGGGCCGATGGAGAGCCCTGGGCCATGTGCTCCCCACACACTCTCCCACTTGCTTCGAGCTCCAGCACTGTTGATGGAATTTGTTTGTGCTGCTGGGGGGAAGCCAAGCTGCCCCCAGCCAAGGCTGAACTGCCCTGGCGGAGGCCCCTCTATGGCATGCGAGGCAGCCTGGAGGAAATCTAAGCACATTTATTTGGTGGCATCTGCATTGTTCAACTTCCTCCTCTCGGCCTCTCTACATTTCCCCTCATGCCAGATGCTTAGAGAAGCAGTTCATTCAAAGAATTTGCCATAAAGCATGAAACAAACTCCCTCTCTTTTTAGGCCGGGTTGCTGTGCTGGCTCATCCTCCTTAGAAAAATACGCAACCTCTAATGACTTTCCTGATGATACCCTGAACTTCATCAAAACGCACCCGCTCATGGACGAGGCTGTGCCTTCTGTCATCAACAGGCCATGGTTCCTGAGGACAATGGTCAGGTGGGTGCCAAGCACACCAAGTCCTACAGGGCTCTTCCCTACTTCCTCTCACGCTCATATCAGTGGGTCATGTTTTGAAGTGGCACAGGCATCTTCTGTAATCACATGCATTGGTTCCACTATGAAATGCTGGCGAGTGGGGTGGATGCCAACCAAACCCTGTAACCACATTCCCAGTGAGAAGAGTTTGGGTATTTTGGGGCTCACTCTGCACATGACAGCAATTAGAGGAAACAAAGGTATTTCCTTCCCGGGTAGCCCTTTAGTCCAGTCTTTGCAAAAGTGGAGGAGCAGTGAAGGAGAATCAGTCGATGATGTGGACATGTGTCTGGTTGGATATGGCTGCAGAACAAGCTGCAGATTCCATCCAAGCATTGTGCCTTGGTTGTTAACTTTCAAAGTGGAGTGTGAACAAAAGGAGGGTTTGCACAAGTAGACCGGCATTGATGGTTCATCCTTCAGCATTTGTTATCTGAAGTGGTGGCCAACTGAGACGGGATAACTGACGTGAAATCTGGGAAAGCATTAAGCACTCTCCTTGTATGTATTTAGAGCTTATTTCCAGACAGTTCAATAGGCTTTCCCAACTACCGTCCAGTCAGGGCAAGCATCAAACACAGGTTAATTAAATTTACCGTCATTTTTTAACTATGCCTTTATTGAAATATACTGAAGTATTATAATGGCTCTTGTCCATATGATGGAAACAATATAACTTGCAAGAAGGTCCATATTTTCTGTAACCTGCCATCGTGCTTAGGACAAATAGGTGCCTATGGAGTATTGAATGGCTGAAAGAGGATGCCCAGTGGGACTTATCCTAGATATGTGATGAGGCTGATGCCCTTCACCTTTGCTCTAAATGTATCTTGCTTGGCTGGCACATCCTTTGGAACTCTCAGCCCTTCTACATACAATTGAAAATCTTTCTAATCTGGCATTTTGTTGATGAGGCTTTACATCGCAGAAGAATGGTATAAAAAAATGGTAGCCATTGCTTTTCTTCCCAATGTTAAATGAAATGTCAAATGAGTTTCCTTATTCCTCCCCTCTTCAGGGGAGATATGAGCCTTTCCTTGTTGTTCAGGGCAGAGATAATTGTGGAATGGTTTCGGATGTTTATGGCTGGCTATTTATTATGTAACTTGGCCTCCACACCCCATACCTCTGTTCTCCCCTTGGAGCCATACTAATGCTCTGCATATGGAAGTAACGTACCAGAACAGCTTGAGAGCATTATTTATATGCATATATTTCTCTGGAGGTTATTGCTAGAAAGCTCTGTCACAATCCAGTTGTGTGAAGTGGAAAGGGGGACACTTGAATGACAGACCAACAGAGAGATGAAGAATGTGATCCTGTGATTTCAGATACCGCCTCACCAAAATTGCGGTGGACACCGCGGCTGGACCCTATCAGAATCACACTGTGGTTTTCCTGGGATCAGAGAAGGGACTCATCTTGAAGTTCTTGGCCAGAATAGGAAACAGTGGTTTTCTAAATGACAGCCTTTTCCTGGAGGAGATGAGCGTTTACAATCCTGAAAAGTATGTAAAATGTTTGGTCCTTTCTCAGTAATTACTTACGTTATTCAGAAAGTCAAGGCAGACATAGGTTTTATACATTTTTAGGTGCGTCTTTTAACATTATTTGTGAAAATCTTTTAATACATAAAAGGCATTATTTTTCCTTGTCAATAATGTATTTATATAGATACACATATAGATGTGTGTGTGTGTGTGTGTGCGTGCATGTACAGGGATCTATTTCACCTTTACTTAGATCAGATTAAGAAATCATTTTGTCGGCTGGGAGGTGGGTATGAGGATGGTGGCAAGAAAAAGAGAACTGACCCAAGGGAAGCTTTTAATGATATTATCCTGCCTTATACAATTAGGTGTAGCTATGATGGAGTAGAAGACAAGAGGATTATGGGATTGCAACTGGACAAAGCAAGCAACTCTCTGTATGTTGCATTCTCCACCTGTGTGATAAAGGTTCCCCTTGGTCGGTGTGAACGACATGGGAAGTGTAAAAAGTATGTACTTTGCCTCATTGCCTATTAGGAAATGCTTAGAAAGGAGGTCTAGGTTGCTCACAGTCATCCTCTTCCTGCAGGACCTGTATCGCCTCCAGAGACCCGTACTGTGGATGGCTGAAGGACGGAGGTTCCTGTGCCTATCTGTTGCCCGGCAGCAGGTAAGGTGCCCCAGGTGTGGGAGAGTATAAGGTGCTATCCATTCTCTATGAATTAGTTAACTGTGCTTGCACATACCACCACCACTTAGCCTTCTGTGCACAGCCTCATCAATGGGACGGCCAGCCATTCTCCTTCCTTTTTCCATTTCACAGAATACCCCAATATCACATGTGGCAGATTTCCAATTGATTAATCATGCATCCTCAGGCTGATTAAAAACACAAAGAGAAGAAACACAGTGGGCTTCTAAGTGTTCCCTGGAGAGAGGGGCAGGGATGTGCATGCCTTAATCATCACAATTCGAGAACAGCAGAGAAAAGGAGCAGTTGGGTAGCAATTAGATTAGTGATGTGGTTTGCCCAGCCATCGCAAAACGGGCTCCTCTAATTGACCATACAAGGCTGGGGAGAAATGGCAGAGCATTTGTTAGGCGATGCATTTGTGCTGCAAGCATGTTGTACACATCCGATAAATCTTCTCCTGTGCTGAGGAACAGCTGACCCATTACGCATCAGGTAGTCAATTCTTGGCAGTTCTCCAGCAGATCAGCTCAGTCGGGGCTGTCTAACATGCCTGTGATTTTGGTGCTTAAAACTGTGACCCAGTATATAAATGCTCAGCTGGCATTAGTGAAAAGGTTTCTTTTATGTGTTTACTTCATTGGATGTGAAATCCAAAATAACATTGGAAAAACATCCAATGCATGTCCTTGACAGGTTATGGCAACTCAAGAGAGGTGCCATATGGCAGCACAGTTCTTACATAGCCAATTCCTTCAACTTTCCCAGATCCAAAGGGGGAACAGAAGGGCTCACATCACTGACTCTCCTCTCCCATTTTAGAACAGCTAGACAAATAGGCAGAAGGCCACCTCATGACTACCACCTGCATCATGAGGGAAAGAATTCCTATAAACAGGGCAAATGATAACTAAGTATGACCTGGAAATTTGACTAATACAAAGGGTTGACATCTATATATCATTACATCATCTTTACAATTAGCAATATAGACAGGCTACAGTGATAGCACTGTATATCTTTTCCTGGGACTCTTGAAGTGAAGGAGGAAGGATCACAAAGCACAGTGAAAAAAGCTAAGGCAGATTTTTCTATATTCAAGGCATAACCAGAAGTACACTCCTGAGGATGGGAGGAGTGAAGACAATACCTGACTGGTCTCAGCAAAATGCACCTCCAAGCCCTCTCTTCTTGGGCCCCACTTAGCCACTGGCCATTTGTAGCTTTTAACACTTTATTATATAAGTTATTGATAAGCAAATAAACAGATAAAAATCTAGGAAAGGAAGGGTCAAGGTGAAATAGAAAGTACAGGGGGAAAAACTTATTTTTAACCAAAGGCTCAGTGCACAAATTCATGCACATCAAAAGGAAATTAATTAGAAGAAATATTTTAGAGTTCGGGGAGGGACTGTGGGAGGTTGGCTTCAGGGTGTGTCTTGCCCATCTCGTCCGTCTCGTCCGTCTCGTCCGTCTCGTCCAGTCCCAATCAGCTGGACCCCAGCAGCAAGCTAACCTACTGGTCAGAGCATCTGCCCTCTGGTGGTCAGTGCGTGTCATAGCAATTGGTCAAACAGTTGATTGATAGGTCAGACCCTTAACATATTAGGCTTTTATAGAGAGAGATTTATAGACTTCTGTATTGCTCAGAACAGTGTATTTTAACATTAAAATGTTTAAGTCATGCTCAGGGAATCAGAGTAAAAGACAGGTATAATTAATGCACACTAATTACCTCCTGAATAATATCTGAATTAACTGCATAAGCCAGGGGTTCTCTTTGGATAGTCTTATACATAAGACTCATTTCTGTAAATTTCAAAGATATAATTTTCAAGCTGTTGTCTACATATTTGTTGCACCTGCCACTCAATTTATCAAACTGTGTTAGTTGCTTTAGTGAAACCCGAGTATTGACTCACATGATTGAATTTGTTTGTTTTTCTCCCTCCACCTTTTCTGAAAGACTAACTTTTGAACAGGACATAGAGCGTGGCAATACAGATGGTCTTGGAGACTGTCACAGTAAGTGAAGCTTTTATTCGTGTTTATCTTTGAGTAGAGAAGTTTTTCTGGAATGGCCTGGAAACATTACCCCGCATGTGGAACTGAGTACAGCTGGCACTAAAGTATGCATAATTAACAGAAACCATCTTCTAAATATCAAATAAGGAAAATAGTGTGTTTTAGAGCCAAAGTTATTGTCGATGCTGTTGCTATAAATGCTGGCACCTAGTGCATTATTACAATAGTGAGGAACAGATTCACTTGAGAAGATACTAATTATGCAGAGCAGTAAGTTATGTCCGCATTTTCATTTTTTGAAAGCCCAGTTTTGTTGTTTTTTTAAATGTGCTATTTACACAAATTTTTAAACAAATATGATAAAAAGCTTGGACATTATACTCTAGCTTTTTAATTGAATGGAACTGTTTTATTCTTCTTCAACATAGAAACTAACAAAAGTAATTATATTTTTTAAATTGGATTTTTGTCTGTTAACATTTGCAGTAGAAAAAAAGTTTCAGATATATCCCACTAAGTAGAAGGAGACTCAAAACAACCTTTTCATAGAAATTAAACTGTGTGAATCTGAGTTCATTTCAAAAGTTATTAAATGGTAACATTTTAGTGAGAACTTAATGTAAAGGATCCTGGTTCTCCTATTTCTGATTAATATAAAAACTCTCCTGAAAATGCTAAGGTGTCATTCAACTTTCTTATCTTTTATAGAAATCAGATATAATCAAATAAAGAGACGTGGCAGCCTTATCTACAAATTCTTTGCATATATTTTTTTGTTTGCAAATATGATATATTGGCAAAAGCTTCTATGTCTTCACACAGAAAATTTAATGAGTTAAGAAACCAGCATGGGAAACAGTGTCATTGCCAAAAGATCTACATTACTTTTGTGCAGTGAAACAGTTTGATCCGTGGATGTTAATCACATCGATGCCTTAAGTCTCCATTTTCAGGAAGCAGGTTTTGGTTTCTATGTGAACTGAATTAGCTGACTTCAGTGAATAATTTTCATCATAGTTTTATGATCTGGTGGTGTGGACATCTACAGAAAATTGGCGCGTTGACTTGGATTTCATAGGTAAATTTATGAAAAACATGAAAGTGGTTGTTAGTATCTCCACCAAGTGTCCACTGCACCAGTGGACTCATACCACACCTGTATTCTTGGCAGAAAAGCTGAAGGGAAGTCTCAGTATTGAGCACAGGGTAGACCCTCTCCCCTAGCCTGTGACTTACTGTTTAACCTCAGCAGTCAAGCCTCTGTTTTCCTATACTCCCCACCCTTGAACCTCATTCCTGCTGAGTCTCTTTAAAGGCCTGCTCAAGGCAGGAGGTAGGGCTGAGCGGACCCTCGGCTGCCTGTCTGAGTGCCTTCTCAGCTCCCTGTACTCTGCTGGAGTGTGACCTACTTCATGGGACTTACCTCTTCACAGACAGGCATTCAGAGGCATTAGGTCATTGGTGCACAATGACTCTGCATCAGGATTTTAAGGAGAGATGAGAAAATCATACAGAGCCAGTGCCAGAGGCTGAGGAGCAGGCTGAGTGAACCAGTGTTCTGACCCCGACACAGCACGTACACACAGGCGTATGCTGCCGCTGTCTGCATGTGATTGCTTTTATTTTTGTTTTTAATTACCTAAGTAAACCCCCTGCTGAGATCAGAACATTGTGATACTGGACAGTTCCTCACAGCACGGTTGTGAGGATGAAATGAGAGAATGTAAAAAAAAGGGTACTTGATAAGTGTGGATCCATATGTCACTTATTTTATCCACGTATATGGTGGGGCTTAAATTCTCTGAAACACATATAACCACAGTTACCATTTCTTTACTAACTCTTGCTTTTTCTCTGCCTCTTGGCAACAAAAGCAGTGATTCTGAGGAAACTCACTTGGGGAAGAGATGGGGGTGTGAAATTGGGCCGAATATAAAGCATCTTATGTTACAAGCCAAAATTGAAATGCACTTACTTAGTGTTGGGTACCATGTGTTCTTTTAGTCCTGTATTAGTTCATTCCCACTTACTATGTAAGTCACACTAAGTAGTGTTAGACATAAGTAACCTTCTCTTCCCTTTTGTCTTTCAGATTCCTTCGTGGCACTGAATGGTAAGGACGACATTACTCGTGATTAATTATCGATGAAACTCTATTTAGGAAATCCTGCCTCACTAATCCTATTCAGTATTCTCAAACTTTAGTCTTCTCTCTAAATTAATTTTTTTGTCCTCATTATTTTTTTATAGACATTTCAACTCCTCTACCAGATCATGAAATGTCTTACAACACAGTATATGGTCAGTTGATGGATTTCTTTTTCTTTTTTTTAATTCTTCAAGCCACTCATCCTGTGATAGTTCATAGTTTTCATCCCTAAACACCATGGACCAGATTCTTTATTACTTCAGGGCCCCAATTCACTAAAATTATTTATAGATTTCATGATGCTTCAAAAATCACTCTGCCTCTATTTGATGTATGAGACTTGAGTTCTACAGTTTAATCCATATAACATGAAATATGCCAACCTTAGGGAATTTGGTGAATATATTTAATGACTATTTTTGAAGGAGAAAAAATTGCTTTTGGACATAAGTATATCCAAGATAAAAGAATAGTGCCCACAACTACAAGGCCATAACTCTTCAACTGATAGAGAGTAACATTCCCAAAATGCTGACTCTCAGGACCATACCTTCTTCAGGGGAAAATCTATACAGAGTGAACATACCAGCTTCTTACTAGGCAAAACTTTCCAATATAGCATGAAATTGGCCATCAAAATTTAAGTTCACAAAGAGTGCAACTATTTAGACATATTTTCAAGATTTCTTTAAAATGTATGCAAGGAAGAGTGACACAGTGCACATGATGTGCACACAGGGCTTATCCCATTGTTCCTGCTCTGAAATACAGATGTTATTAAATCCATAAACAGATTATTCTGAGTTCTTTATAAGAAAAGTTTAAATGTAGTTGAAACATTCCATTTGTGTCTCAAACTTACACCAAGTATTTATTAGGGTAAACTATTCATGTGTTTTTTAAATATAGAATGAAAAGTATGTGTGATGGCAAACTTAAGCTTATGCATTACTAGAGGCCCAATGCACAAAATTCATGCACGGGTAGGGTTCCGAGCGGCTGCTGGCTGTGGGCTGGGGCCTCCCTTCCCCTGGTTGGCCTGCCACCACTGCCACTAGCAAAGGTGGAGCTGGCCAGAGGAGGGGGCTCGTGGTTGGCCAACTGGTCCCGCCCCCTGGTCGAACTCTCAGTTGAACTCCTGGTTGAGGGGACAATTTGCATATTAGGCTTTTATTATATAGGATAATGGGTTTCATTGGTACACAAATTTTATAGATTTTGTGTTTAAGAACAGTAAGTTCTAGGGCAGTCTTTAAATGTAGAGGTAGGTAAGAAATGAAGGGGAAAAGTAAAGAAAAGAAAATGGTGGATTTCGGATTCAAAGAAATAGTTCGGAATGGCTACAAAGATGTCTAATAGCTCTGTGGGAACTCTCACTCCCCGTGAGTATTAGCATAAATAAAAAGCCTCTTTGAAAGTCCTAAAGACTATCTTATAAACTGGAGCTGTACAGATATGAAAACCAATGCCTGGTTTCTTCTGTCCCCCACATGAAGTGAGGTAGTGTGGGCAGGAGCCCACAGAATTCATCCACCTTTAACATTCTCGCATCTGTGATTCCAACCAACACATTAAACACCAACTACTGGAAAAAACAATTCTCAGGAGGCATATGTTCTCTAACTTAGCATGTCCTTCAGAAAGAGGAACCTATTTAGCTTTTGCTCTTTCTCAATATCATACTTTGAAAACACTTCTGATAATTGAATAATCTTTATTAGAAATTGAGAAATTCAGGTGTTGAATCTCCCTAGCATTCGTCAATTTGTACAATTTTAACTCCCAGGTAATTTCTCATATCAATAGAACAGTTAAACTATGGGATTCTCCTATGAACAGAAATCTATGTATCTTTTCCTTTTCAAAAGGAAGGGAACTTATTAATATCTCCATATTAATACTTTTAAAAGACAGTGCCTCTTCACCTTCAGTTCTTGACCAGTGGTTTCTGTGATGAAATTAAAGAAGAGTTAGAATATTGTATTCCTTTTAATGAATGGTCCTGTCCATTTCAAGCTAAATCTATCCAGGATGGAGTGATTAGATGATTAACTGACCATCAAAATGAGGCTGCTCCAGACAGTACTTAGAAAAATACAGGAGACTTTCTTTTCACAAACTACTGAAGCTATGCTTATTTTTGAATTAATAAACATAGAACAGAGGTAATTAATTCATTCAGCAAATAGTTGTTGAGTGCCTACCATGTGCCAGGCATTGCACTAGGTGCTCTATTGGTACCATCAAAGGAAACACCAAATTGCTATTTTTAAGAGCAAGGATGTAGATGAGGAAGCCAATCCCACAGTCCACAGTGTACCCACTGCTTTCCCACTGTGTCCTTTGAATGTTTCCATAAAAAGTTCATTGGCTGAGTGCAGGCTCATACAGTGAACAACAAAACCACAACTGCCTTAAAAAAGGGCTCATTTCAATAAACCATGCACTCTCTGCTTGGCAAAAGCTCTGTGCAACATCAGTTTCATAACCAAGAAACCCTTTTTAGTGAATTGGACCCTGATTATTTTCCTTCTCTCTTCCTCTCTTGTATTGATACAGTATCTCTTTTTTGTGTCTAATTAGCTATAATCATTGTTAATAGGTTAGAGTAGTTTGAAGGGTCTCTAACCTCTGGAATCACAAAGATTTGTAGATATAGAGAAACTGTATGATGCATATTCAAGTTAACTTTTAATATCTATCTCTTTGTATATTGTAAGAATACATCACAAACTCCATTAGTTAAAACATGACCTCCCTAATTGGATTAGCAAGACAAAATTATAGATTTGAACTCTATTGACATGTAATACTATATCCACAAATGATTGCCTATTTTTTATAGCATTATTTTGGAGTCTTTTAGGGAATGCACAAACTAATATAATCTGTAGAATCAGATTCTCAGAAGAAATAAAGTGTTTTTTCTTTCAACATTTTTTTAAGCTTGGAGAGGTAATAATCATATGCCTCTTTGATTTCAAACTAAGGACTGCTGCTTAATGGTCCTTTTCCATGGTTCTTCTAAAATTTTTGAGAATCAGGTATTGCATTCTGTGACTACTTGATTCACCAGTGACACATGTTGCCTGTCCTCAATCATAAGTTTAAAAGATTACAAACCTCATGCTGCTCTATTTTTTTTTTTTTTTCATTTGAGTACATCAGACGCATGGTTTCTCTAGATTTACATACAGAAAATGGAGATGTGGTGGGGATTAGATTAACACTTCAGCGATAGGAAAGAGCTGATTTCTCACATTTGTGTAAAACATTTACCTACCTAACTGCCATCTGGTCCACATTAATATCCTCTCATAGCCATAGCTTTCCATTACCAATGAGTTTTCCACGTAGTTGAAGCATATGGCCATAGAAATCTTTCTACAAAGAATGTGTCCCTTAGGCATATATTTCCCCTAGATTACCGTATTAAGAAATGTTCTCCCTTAACCGTACTTATGGTATTATAATAAAATTGCCCCTTGGACACAGTTACATTGAAAGTGCTCAAAATGCATATCAAGTCAGGTAAAAGAAATTTTTTGCTACTTGGAGGAGGGGCTTTTTCTCACACGCACACACACCCTTTTTAACTCCCTACAAAGCTATTTCTAATTGTTTGCTTATGCTGGGTGCTGAATTCTTTCTTAGGTTAACAATACATTTCATTAGAGCTGTGTTGAAGCGTAGAAAATTTTAGAGATGAATATAAAAGCAAGAGGAAGCAAAAGTAATTCTTTATTTCAAATTCCAGGTGATTTTCCTACCCTTGTTCTCTTGTCAGTATCATGAGATGAGGTGTGACATCCAGACATGTAAAGACAAAAAGTCTGGATCCAAGCCTTCTTGAGTTTTAAATGAACGTGTTTCTAGCAGTTGGCTATGAATCAGACTATTTGTAACTAAGTGGATGTTTGAAGCTGTGTGGGAGCCAAACAAGTTCTACACAGAAAGTGGCCTCTTCAATGTTACCAAAGCTTTGCGTGGCATCTAAGTGTGGCGCTTTCACAGAAATCATTATAGCGTAGACAAGTCACTTGGCTGATTTTCTTTTCCCGGCTCTTTTACATATATATTCTGTCACTGGCAGTATTACAGTCTCCTGGGAATCCAACTTCCAATAATAATTGTGAAAAGGAAGAATGTAATGCATTGATCATTACAGCCTTTCTTTCTGGTGGCCAGTATTTTATTTATCACATGCACGGTGATGACAGCCCAAGGTTGAGATTGGGATTCTGTCCTGCTTTCTACCAAAGGCACCAATTACACATTCACAGCAGTTGCCCTGATGTCTTTCAAAAAATTACTCAACAGGTTGCTACAGGTAAAATGGCTGAATACCCAAAGACTACTTAAAAATCTTAGAGAAGTCATATTTTATTTCTACTAGAAAAAAAAACAAAACAGCTAAGGGGCTTCACCAGTTTAGATCAAAGCAGTTAATAGGTTCTGCATTTAACCTTGTGGAATGATGGAAGGAAAGCTTAGGAATGTGTTCACAGGAAATGTCCAGTATCTGCCATAATTCCCATCCCAGCCATTCTTCTAACATCTATCACGGGCTACTCTGGATCTCAAAAAACTATTTGTTTCCAAGCGGAACAGTATTAGTCGGTGTGGCATAAAAACAACATCTCACGATTATGACTCAAAACCATGAAGCTAGCATTGTTGGAATAAGGCACAGGAGACAAAGCCATAACAACATGGAACATTTGAGGGGAAAGGAGGTGGGAGCAGATCCTTTTAGAAAGCAGCAACTTCTTCCAGAAAGAGAAGTGCCTGTGAAGTTGAGTTGCAGCTGAAATGTAGATGCACCCTCGATGAGGAAGGCTCAGGACCACTGAGCTGTTGGTGATGGGGGAGAGGCTGGTGCACTACCATAAACCTCCCCCATCAGTCACAAAGAGTGTTCCCAGGGTGGACACCTTCTGCCTTTTTGTGCTGCTATGGGAATGAATACCTAACAAGGGCACTAGTATCTCCTGAGCACCTTCAATGTGTCAAACACTCCTAGAGATTTTCACCATTATGTCACTTTATCCTCCCAACACTGTGAGGTTAAATGGCATCTTTTTGTGCACAAGGAAAACCAAGACCTAGAGAAGTTAAATGATTTCCCAAGGCTCACTCAGCAAGAAGCAGAGATGGGATCTTACCCTTTATTCTCTAAGTTCAAAGGGTCTTCTGGTGAATCCCACCCCCATGTTTATTATGTATAGGGCAATCTCCTTCCAGTCTTACAGCCAGCTTGGGAGTCCAATCTCCTGGCCTCTGAGCTAAGGGGATGGGGTTGTCTCGGGTGATGCTTTCCCTAACTGTATTTGTGATGAAAACAGGGCACTCCAGTTCCCTCTTGCCCAGCACCACCACGTCAGATTCGACGGCTCGAGAGGGGTATGAGTCTAGGGGAGGAATGCTGGACTGGAAAGATCTGCTCCATTCACCCGGCAGCACAGACCCTATGGGGGCAGTGTCTTCCCATAATCACCAAGACAAGAAGGGTAAGGCCTTGGAATTGCCTCTTCCTCTGGGGGGAGAGGGAGGGAATGTAGGGAGAACTCTGTAACTGCTTCCAGCAGAATCATAGCAAGATGTAAGAATCCTCCAGCACACTATGATTGAAAGCATCTCAAAAAAGATTGCAACCCAATCCTCTTTGCAAAGCTTGATCCTAAATTATTGCCCACGCAAGGAGAAACCACACAAAACAAATAACACAGACTCAGCTTCCTCCACCCAGATGAGGTGCGGCTTGGCCCAGCACACATGCTGGCTCCTGAAATCCCTCTCCTCCCCTCTCCTGTAACCTGTGGGTCCTCTCTTCCCACCACATTAGAATGAATGCAGTGAGGGCTTTGGCAAGTGCATGCAACCCAAGTGAAAGCCCGCTCCATCAGCGCGTGGAGAAATAGCAGGGCACCGTCTTCTCTGGCTGGTAGCATCTCTCACTCTGGCCTGGTACTGCGTTTGAATAGAGCCAGGGTCCTGAGACATACTGTCATTGCCTCTAGCACAACAGCTAAAACAAAAATACCTTACTGAATCAAGCAGAATGGCTATGCGTGGAAAACGGGAAGGAAGCTGCCCTAAATGAAAGGGACTCTACTGTGAACTGTGCTAAATTCTCCCTAGCTTTCTTTGCTCAACTAGAGACAGAAAATGTCATTTTTTTTCTTGCCATTTTCTGTTCTGATAACACAGCCTACTTTAGGTTGCAGCTGCAACCAAAGAGGCCTTTATTTGTCCAAAAAACCAGTCTTGTAAATCAGAGACTGAAAAGCCTGGTTATATTGCGAGGTGTTTCCCTTCATTCAGAATTGTTGACTCCTATGTGTTTTCAAGAGTCTCACCCAAGCAGGGGTTGGAGTCTCGAGGGCAGACCAGCAGCAGGGAAGGTGGTCCCCATCACGTCCCCCCTCGGGGTTTTCTGTGTACCTATTCCCGTGCTCTCGGAGAGGATGTTTCCCAGGCAGACTTGCATGCGAAATTTCCATCCTTTTTGCATCTTATCTGCTGAGAGCGCCCTGCATGCTGCTTCTCTGCCAGCCAAGCCAACCTGTGAAGATGTAGCCCTTTTAACCTGTGCTCAAGCAATGTTCCCTTAATCAATTTTATTCTTCTTCTGAAACTTCTTATTACTGTGCCCTGCCCAAGTCTTTTTTAAGTGGCTTTTGTCTCAGCGGCCTCTTTAAGTTGGAGGGATCCTTGCCCTTCCCCTTCCAAGAAAGCACCAGGCCGATCTGTGAAGGGGCAGACTATCACACAGGCCACAAGCTCCAGCATGTGCCATGATTTGTTATGTGTGGCTCCAGACCGCAGATGTATTCGTCTTGGCGGGGTTCTCAAGAAGAGACAACTCAGGAAAAAAAAAAAACACTTTGTGTTTGCCCAATGCAACTTTCTAAAACACCAAACAGCCTTTCCAGTAAAGCATTAAATATGTCAACCAAATAGCTAGCTGTTGGTTGCAATTGTTTTCTCTTCACTTCACCCGAGACCGGTGGCTTGAATTTTCTCCAATTGTTAACTTCCCCAAGAGATGGAGGTTATCAAAGAGTCCAATTAACACTTTGACATCGTTTTAAAATTCGGCATTGTTCATTCTCTTGGGTCTTATTGTGAATATTGACAAAGCTGGAAGCAGTCTACAACTTGTCAAACAATGGTGGCAGAGGTGTGACTGCATGGGTGTTCAACGTGATCACTGTTCTTGTGCTATTAACTCCTTGCCTTGCCCTGGCAAATTGGATTTTTGACAATTGTGTATTTGGTGGGGCAAAGACAATGAGATGCTGTGCAGAGAATTTTGAAAGACGTAGCTTTGATGTTCCTTTTACCATGGTTTTTATGATTTTAATTTCCATTTTCGCTCTGACTTGTTTTTGTTGAATGATCATGATTTCTTTTGATCTTTTGTTTTCTTTGGCCAAGCACTGTGTGTTGTGACTTGGTGGTGGCGTTACTCTGTTGGAAAAGTCTTATTTCTTTTCTGACTCATTCTGACGTTCCTTAACTTGACCCAATCTGTAATCCCCTGGCTGCTTCCCTTTTCATTCCCTGGCGTGGATGCCTTAATGACGTCACATCCGTGTGTGCAGCATCTCCTGGGATGCGAGAGTTTCCCGGGTTTTCCGAGGGCCTCTGGCAGGTGCTCTCTTCACTGGGTCGATTGTCTCATGGGAATGTGACATTTGTATGCGCCAGCTTTAGGAGCTAAATATACTCTGGAATTGTTTCTAAAATACTGCACATTTCCCCCACTAAGCAGAAAATGTGATCGCTGACCAGGTAGCTGAAGAGTCAACTGTCCAATGCCCTTTTTATTTTGGCCACTGGAAAAAACACACACACCGGTGAGCAGGCGAGTCCCATGCTCTGACCCACCTCCTCCTACAACCAAGTCTACATTTCCAGAGTATGTTTGCTTGCCTTTTCTTTCTTTTCCTTGCTGTGTCTTTCGTGTTGATTTAATCCTGTGCGTCCCTCACATTCTGTTAAAGCACCGTTCCCAGCCTTGCAATCTAACCCCCTTCTGCTGCCATTGTTCTTAGCCTTCCCCTCTCCAAATAATAGACCCAAGCCCTCTGCCCCTCTGTGGAATGTTCCAAGGCTCTTTCCTTCTCTGCTGTGAGTAGCACTCAGATGTTGTCTGAATATCTAGTCATATTTAACAAAGCGTGAGAAGATACCTGCAAAGCACACAGAAGCATCATCACAGAAAATGAAGTCATTTTCTCGCTCAGTAACTGGCCTTGCCCTTCATTACCCTACTGGCCTTGTCTAATGTCTCTTGTCCTTGCTGCTTTTCTTTAAAATTGCCTGATATCTTTCAAGCCCTGGATTCATTAGCAAAAACACAGCCAACTGCTCCATTTTATCTCTGGGTCCCTAGATGTCTGGAGCCTCTACAGCCAGCCCTTTAATCACCAAGTTGATAAATTAGATACAGACCTGGCTACTTCCTTCTTAGTTTTGCCACATTTAAAAATATGTAGTATATTTATTCTTCCTATAACGATTGAGGTAGTAATCAGTAGTTACAAAGGGGCTCTAATTACATGTGAATAAAAAAGAAAATCCAGTGTATTTTTAGATCTGGCTTGTCTCCCCTCACCACCAACCCTTCCCACAGCAAAAAAAAATAAAATAAATAAAATAAAAGCTTCTTTTCTTAGGGTAAGCAATACTGAGGATGGATTAATAGTCACTCCTGTGCTTCTTGTTTCTGACCAACAGTAACAATACCATAAAACCTGATTGCCAAGAAGACTACAAGATATGGGAGGAAATTAGTCATGTACAGATCTGCCTAGAGAGCTGTGTAGCATAAATGTAAAATATAAATGCTGACCATTGGGATGCAAGCATAAATCAGAAACAGAAGAAAATCTCCTACTTCAGACTTTATTTTATAGAGTTCTCATGAGCTCTCAGAAAATAGATGACAAAGTCGATCTATACAATGTTCCCATTTGATTGGAAATGCCAGAATTGTAGTATGCTTATTTATTTTGGGAAATCTTTAAAGTGAAATATTATCACATTATCACATTTAGTCAAGGTATGCTTGTATAGATATGGAAAAGATATAGAAACAGAATTTAAACAAGAAATCAAATGAATAATTTAAACTAAAATGTACCGTAAATGTTGAATATATTCTAATCAATGTGTAAGCTATTTGTATAAGCAATTTTTCGTCCGGGAAATATTAGCCCAGTAAGATTCCTAAGGTCCATAAAGGATAATGAGTATATTACCCACACTCCATAACAATCCTGAATGGGATTTTATAAATCACAGGGTTTATTAACAATCCTCTTTATAGTCAATTATTTATTCCTCAAAGGCACCTTAGCCCACAGGTTGGACACACAGCACCTAAGAATCTTTAGGTGGCCGGGGCATTGTGGCTTTCAGAATCATGTGTTGGAAAGCCACACCATTTTCCTTTTTCTTTCCATCTTATTGGTGATGTCAAGGAAAGGTCTCAGTTTGGTGCTTTTATCATTAACAAGTCCCTAAACTTGCTCCTATCTCTTTTGACAAGAAAGAATTGGCTTTAGGTTGTGGGCTGCGACTTGCAGCTGGAACCTACTGGAATCAACATTGTTTTGCTTTCAGTGAATTTTATCACAGCCACCTTTTATCTATGAAAAGTGACACACTTTTCCCATGTCTGGTAATGATATAAAGTTTCCATTTGAAATGCATTCTAAAGGTAATTTAAAGAAAATATTAAGTAAATAACAAGTAAATAATATAGTCCATGAGACTCATTGGCAGCACTAAAGTTGGAGTATCGGTAGCTGAATGACTCAAATTTGGGTAACTCTGGCCTACAGTAATTAGAAGACTCCACCAAGGATTAAACTACTACCAGAACTTTGCTTCTGGCATTTGGAAGAACAGAATTTAATAATCGCTCTACCTTCTGTTGGCTGGGCTCTAAACGTTGCAATTACATTATCTAGTGCTCTTCTGATTTCTCCTCCAACTACTAAGCTTTTGTGATTGGCAATGAAAAGTTTGGTCAAGGAGGAATTTAGAGTAAAAAGAATTTAAACTAAAAAAAAAAGTCATTCTAGGCTTGTTAAGCATCTGGTGAGAGTTTTCTCCAGACAGCAGTGAGCAGCCAAGTGTAGACTACAGCTAGCTGTTGCCCAAACTGTGGCCTGGGGGCGCGTTTACCTTTAGCGCTTGGGCTACTTTCCCCATATCTGGAAGGACTCCTGTGTTACAGTGCAGCCCTCAGCCTGGCAATAATCTGCACTTGACCCTTCTTCCCCTTTTCTCTCATTCAAACTTATTCTGAGTCCCAGACCGTTAGAGCCCAGCTTTCCTCATTAACAAGCTTAGAACTCCGGCTTTAAGTGAGTACATTTGATAATCAAACCTAGCCCTGATCACTCTTCCATGTTAACCAACTCCAGCGTTTAAAGTCTTCTGGGTTGGGGATTTTAAAGCATCCCAGTTCTCCTGAAGAGGAAAGTGATTTCTTAGCTCCCATCAAGTCATGTGTAGGTAGTTTTCTGTGCAGTGCAAATTATTGCTGATGACGGTAATAAAGGAAGGAAAATAAGCTTCCCTTCTTTTCCTGACGCCTTCCCTTGGATCCGATTTCTCTGCCATTTCTTCAGTACTGTCACCATAACAAAAAAAAATGTTTCCTGAAGCTTCTCAGACCAAGTGTACTACTGGCTCCATAGCACAGCATTGGATGCCAGTAAGGAGGGAGAGGCCATATTAGAGAGAGACATAGTTCCTGTCCAAGAACTATCAACCCGCCAGACAGATGAAGCATACACAGACTAGGAAATGCACCAAAAAGACTTTACGACCACCACTGTCTTTGTGAACAAGGCAAACCTGTGCACAGCCGACTTTAAAAAAAGGTATTAGACAACTTGGCCAAACACATCAAGGACAGAGGGCTTGGAAACCGTTTTTCAGCCCCTTCTCTTTAGTCCTTCCCTGTTGCACCATATTATAACCATCATATATCACTTGACAGGAAGAAGAAAGTGAGGGGTGTTTGGGAAGGGTTCATATTTAAAATTGCTGTAGAAATGCTGGCAAACTCAGGCTTTTTTTTTAACAGTCTGAACTTGATTTTAAAACACACACAGCCCTAACCGGTTTGGCTCAGTGGATAAAGCGTCAGCCTGTGGACTGAAAGTTCCCAGGTTTGATTCTGGTCAAGGGATGTGCCTTGGTTGCAGGCACATCCCTGGTAGGAGGTGTACAGGAGGCAGCTGATCGATGTTTCTCTCTCATCAATGTTTCTAACTCTCTAACCCTCTCGCTTCATCTATGTAAAAAATCAATAAAATATATTTAAACACACACATGCACACAAGTAAGCCCATGATAGTGTGCATAGCTTTTTTAAGTAAAACTTTATATCACAGCCATTTCTAAATGTGATGGTTGAATAGGACTGTCTTAGAGAATTCAGAGAAAGGGCTCTGTCTGATGAGAAAGACTACCTAGTGTGAGGGACACCCACCCAACAATTTGACCATTAACCAGGAGAATGCATGGGTAGGGCCCAGGATACCAAGAGATGAGAAATCGATGGCGATTGTTCCAACAACCCTTTAGAATTAGAGTTCATTTATTTCTGTTCTTGAGTGTTAGAGGAAAGATATCTTTCAAAGTCCACAAGAAATTTGGTATCTAAGTGGCTATTGTTGTTAGTAATGAAAAAATAAAATACAATTCTTGAAATTCAGTTCATTAGTATTTTTTTTTATTTGTAAATTATGTTATACCTAGCCCACAAAGGTTTCGTATTATTTTTATTACTATCTGTTAAACTATTTTACTCTCCAAAAGTTTAAAGTGGACTAAAGAATATTTATAAGAATCATTAGAAGCACATTACTTGGGAGTAGGAGACTAGGGTTGCTAAGTAAAATACAGACTACCCAGTTAAATTTGAATCTTAGTAAACCATGAATAATTTTTTTAGTGTAAGTAAGACCCACATATTAAATGGGACATACTTATGCTAAAATATTATTGTTTGTCTGAAGTGGAAATTTAACCAGATGTTTTAAATGTAGTTGCTACCTGGAAATCCTATTGAATAGGTTCCTATTAACTTATTCAGTGAGAATATAAGAGCTAATCTCTAGATTACACTTGCTCTTTAACTCTTAGAATAACCCATATCAGAGGAATTAAAGTAAAAATTTAATTCTGTGAAAAATATTTAATTTTTCACTAAAAGTTATGTGTTTGAAATATAATAACTGAATTGATTATCACTGAAAGCAGGCTTTCAAATGCCTGTTTTAAGTAAGGGAGGCTCAGAACTCAAACCATTCCTAAACAAAGGCATAGTTAAAACTTTTAGTTCTTTCTAATTTTATTTAGCCTCAGGTTTTAATCAACTGTTATATTAATCATCTTTTTTTCCTTCTTTGTGTGGTGTTCTGTTTTTCCATTTGTCATTTCCATGGCTCTGAAGGGGATAAACTGAATCCAAAAGGCACTACAAAATAATAATTTAATAATAGTGACAATAACACTTAAAGAAAAGCAAAACAGCATCCTTCCTTCATTTCTTTCTTCATACACTCAGCAGACATACGACAAGTCTGTGCTGTATATATGCCTTATGCTGAGTGTTACAGTGGACACTGATCTGAAGTCAACACATAAGCCCTGCACCCAGGAAGCTTACAGTGTAGCAAGGGATACACACACGTGACTTCCTGGCTAGCCAACGAGGCAGAGTTAAGTCTGAGAGTAAAGGAATTAAATGAAAGAAGGGCCGGCCAAGGGCTGAGAGAGGATTAATGGAGGGGCAGCTCATTGCAAGTTGAGGGCTAGGTAAGGTCTTGCAAAGTTTTGAGGGAAAAGGGAAAAGGACATTCCAAGCTAAATAAGTGACATGACCAAGACACAACGCTATTGAAGTACAGAGTATAATGATACAAGTAAGAGGCAAGTAGCATGCTATGATGAACGTGATGAAGTATACAGAGGGCCAGAATGGGAACTGAGGTTGAAATGATGGTACGGAGCACCGTGCTAAGGGGTCCTGGCTTTATCTGTAGGCAGTGGGAGATAGGAAGGTGGATGGATGGAAAGAAAGGGACAAAAGGAGGTAGGGGAGAGGGAAAGACAGAAAGCCAGAAACTGAGAGGTGACAGATACTTATTGAATTGATTATTCCATTTCATGAGGCTCTAGGTTATTAATTACTTATACGCAATAAATGTGGGACATGAAATTTTGCTTCAGTTTTGGATCTGAGGGGCCTGCTCTGGCTAGGGAGAGCCGCAGCCAGCTTCCCGTGGGCTCCCCCCCCCACTTCAGTTAAAGCACTGGGGTGCATGGCAGATGGCGGACTTTTCATCCAGAACAGATTCTGAAACCAAGGAGATGGAGAAAGTAATGGTAATATAATCCAGGGTGCCACCATTTATTTTTCTCATATTAATAGTTCTTTGTCACCTACTGGGAAAGGAATTTATTGGCAGCCTCTGACTTTTCTTTGGAAAACTGAGGAGAATGAAATTCTGAGGTCAGGAGCTGGGCTCCCAAACAGATGACGCGGGGATGTCCCTGTGAGTGTGCTGGAAGGAGGGACGAGAACTGGAAGCCCACGTAGAGGCCGACATTGTTCTTCCAGCAGCTGGGGCAGAGACGCTGATTTGATCTAATTAATCTTGTGTCCTCTTGACAACTTGCTGAATTTCTCTAAGGTCTTGATGAGATTATTGTGGAAAGGGTAAAAGTGAAAATAAGTGGTCAGCCATGTAGAAAATGGTTTCATCTCCCTGTCTATCTGAATCTGCACACCGGTATTTAAATCTTCTTTCTAAAGATAACTAACTAAACCTATTTTCATCTAACAACCATTTTTCTTTAAAAAAAAAAAAAAGACTTAAATTATGATTATGGTGACTGGAATTTTTTCTTTTAAAATCAGCAACTTAAACCTTATGGTATTTTTAAAAAATCAATTCACTTTCTAGAGGTATTTTTTACCTTTACTCCACAGCCACTTTTTCAAGCCATATCACCACTGACTTGAATTCACTTTGCCCTCTCCCTCCCTTTTCCTGAAAAAGCTCTTTATTTCCATCCTCTCCCATCTTATGCACAAACACACACCACGATGACAAAGTTTTCTGACAGCCTAATGGAACTTTCAAGGACTACAGGGATGAGGTTAGGCACGATCTTATTAACTGAACATCTGGTGTAGTTAAAAATTTGCTCTTTAATTGGTTCAACTGCACTGTGTTCATCTAACATTTGTTTTGTCCTAACAGTAAAACTGTGAAGAGTCATTTGTATTCAGAATCATGTATAATAATGGAAAAATAACATTAGCTTTGCAATAAAACTTCTAATAGCTTCACTTCCTGGAGTTAAAAAAAAAAGGGGGGGGGTTGTCACAAGTTTTACTTTGCACACCTTCCTGCTTCATAGGCAAAGGAGTCTAACAAGGCAAAATAGCGGAAATTAGGACATTTCCTAAGGACATTTTCTCTTGTCTTGACATTATACATGAGAAGGCCTTGGAAGCTGCAAGGGTCGCTCAGAATACATAATTCATGCAGTTGCCACAGAGAGAAAGAGGACAGAGGAGCTGTGTTCTTGTGCAGGTCCCAGGGAGACAGTACAGGCTGTGCAAGTAACAGGGAAAGTCCCGCAAGCAAAGAGGCTGTGCTCAAGGCCTGGCAGGATCCACGGGAACCTCGTCAGATGTCAGTTCCCCGCACCTCACATCGCGGAGGGGCCCTGAAGTGAGCGCGGGTGGAGTACGTGAAGATATTCAAACGTATTGGATGCACAGTAGATGGGATCTTAATCGGTGTCAGGAAACTCATTACAAGCAATGTGAAGGTTTGTCATCCTTAATTAATATTTCTTCAGCTCTTGGTAGTCTACAGCCTGAAAACTGTCCTTGTAAAAAGATTCATTTTTAATGGGATAATAGGAATTTCCCACTCCAATTATTTTTAAATTTCTTATTTCTTTAAAGGATGCATTCTTTTTCGAAGATGTGCCTGCAATTATACGTCTTCGCTGAAGACAGGGTAGTCATGATGAACTGCATAGAAATAATGGAAATTCAGTGTAGTCACCACTGACAGTGCTTTATTAGGAGGGAAAATGATGTCAAGAAATTTATAGGGCAGCAAACCGCATTATGCCTAACCTTTTGGTCATATTAAAGCTTGTCATTTCTAGTCTTACAGCTTCTTGTTATTCATAAATAATAGATAACACTGGACACAATCATCTGACATTTGTTGAGGTAATAAATATACCCTAAGTGCTGATGGGTCTTGCACTCCATGATTTAAAAGCACACAGCAGAAATTTAATGTAATTTAAAATGTCTTATATAACTATGGATTTGCAGATTCAGTTCAACTCAGCAGATCTGTAGGCACTGAGCTCCAAGGAGTGCATTGTTTTGCTTGGCGTTTTTATTATTATAAAGCAGGACCTTAACATGGAAAATAAACCATGAACTCAGGTCCCTCCTTCGATCCTGAAATATAAAGAAAAATAATCTTTCTGAGTTTCTTATTCTCTTGCCCGGTCGTGCAAAGATAGGGAGAACCGTTGTTTGATGGTTGTGTGTTGCTTGAGTGAAGTTGATTTCGAGGTGACAAGGTGCAGGCCTTTAAAGGAGGCTGGTTTATTCAATAGTGAGATTCTGCAGTTTCTCTCCCTGGGACCCAGTCCTGATGGGGCTGATCCGGGCATGGACCTCTCTGATGGCCCCTGTGACAGAGATGGGGAGCAGCCAAAATTTCCCTCCGGGTCTCCACGCTGGGACAGATTAAGAGAGCACAGGCATTTTCCCAGCAGCTTTGGGCTCTAGCGAATTGGGTTCGTTACAGGAGTATTGGCACAGTATTTTAGGCTGCATGTCAAGCTTTTTTGTCAGGTACCAAGGGGAGGTGTTAGGGATTTGCCTTTCCAATACAACCACATCAGTTTTTGTGTTCTTTATCAGAATAAGGTAACCACAGTGAAAAATTGTCATACACACGAACCACCAAAGATTCATACTTTCAACACCAAGCAAGACTGCATTTATTCATGTAAAACATGTTTATATACTGCCTTAGTGGTGTGTGAGGTTGGACTTTAAAGCTAAACATGTAGATGCATTTTCTGGAGTACTATTCATATCAGTGTTTGTCAAGCTTTTGTGAACTTGAGAGTTATCTGGAGGCCTTGTTCAAACACAAATTTCTGAATCCCAACCCCAGAGATTCTATCTCTGGGTAGGACCTAGGAAATTGTATTCTAGCAAGTTATAGGTGATGCTGCTGCTGAGTAGCACTGATTTAGAACAATTTCCCAGTTGCTTTGGACTATCTTTCTTATTTACAGTCACTCTCCAAGATTTTGCTGTTTTTTAAATCCTTATTTTTCGCTCTTGGCTAGCACAAACCCTCCCAAAGTGTTGCATTAAAATAGTCTATCTTGGACCCTGTCAGAGGCAAGTTAACTTGTCACAAATCTAGAAACACTTCCCTTACATTATTAATTGAGCATTAACACATGTCCTGCCAATGCCACGTGCTTTATATGCATTCATTTACTTAATCTATTTAATCCTTCCAACAACACTTACCTCAGAGCCAACACTACTGGGACTTAGAGAGATCCAGTAACTTACCCAAGGTCACACAGCTAGTTAGTTATAGAGCCAAGATTTAAACCCAGGTCTTTATAACCTCAAAGTTTATGTTCTAAACCATTAACACCCAGCCTCATCTATGACCTAGATCCTGAGAACTATATCTCTAGCAAGTTTAAGCTGTCAGTTCTAGGAGTTTTCAAACAGATCTGTTTCCTCATATTTATTTTTATCTTTGCTTCGTAAAGGAAAAAAACAAAAACAAAAGAAAGGCTGAAAATTATACAAGAAATCATCTGAATTTCACAAATTTCTAAGGATACCCTCTGCACCATTTTGTAGCTTTGATGCCATGTGAGAGAGCAAAGGAAAAAGATGAGACCAGGAAGCTGGACAACAGAAATGCTTTGTCTGGTTCCAGAAATGACTTAGATGTTGGGTTTCCAGTCTTTTCAGAAAGAAAACCTCTAAAAGAAGGGAAATAAACCATACAAATATTACCAAAGCTTTGCCCATCTGAAATAACTGAAATAACTGTTACCTTTACAAAGACAGTGACAGTTCCAACACATGTAACCGCAGACCAACATCCCAGAACCTGGCTTTTAAAGTTAACTTATCATGACTCCCTGTCCAGACTCAGTCCCAGCTCTGGGGGTAGCACACCCATTGGCAGGGCCAAACCTAAAACACTGGAGCAGAAGAGGAACAGTGAACTAAGCACTCCTGTTGGCACAGAGCAGGAAATGAAGCTGTTTCTCCCCTAAAAAAATATGAAGTCAAATGAGTTTCATGCTCATTCTTCCTGTGATGGCCTACCAACAATAGCAAAATGCATCCGTTTCAAAGGTGATAGAACTGGAAGCGGAACCATCCGCAGTTAACCACACAGTAAGCACTACTGCAGTATGTAAATTATTTAAAAAACAGCTTCTGAGCTGGGGTTATTAAACAGCCAGAAAGCTGCTTTTACATCGGCATGGTCAGTCATTAACTTGATCATCTTGAAGACCATGACCCCTCCCAGCATCTAATCTTCAGCCTCCTGTTGGCGCAGAGGGGGAAAAATATCAAAAATAAAAGGAAAAGGAAAGTTTGAGTTATAAAACTCTGAGCCCATTTCCATGGCTGCTGGAGTTTCAGTTTATTCCTAAGCCATCTGGTTCACATTATCCCGTAAGACAAGAAGAAGGCTGCTTCCTGCCCAGATAACCACAGAGAGCTCCCACTGCGCCTTCGGTGTGGTCATCACCATTGGCGGGGTGTGGCTTTGAGGCTGAACTGCCTCCAGTTAGGGTTTTTCCCCCTATTTATTTTCTTCTCTCCTTAATGGGGATTACAGCGGGCCCTCTGTGGTTAGCGGCCATGATGCTTGGCCTGGGTAGTTCATTCATACTGCCTTGCAGGACTGTAAGCCTGGCATTTTGTTGCAATAAGATGTTCAAACAAGAAAAACTGGGTTGTTAGATTCCATTCAACCAAGTTGTTATGAGGATTTCAAGGAAATTGTAGGTTTGTCTTACTATAAAGCAGAATCCAGTGTCTATTTTTAGGGGCTCCTACCCCAGGGCTTTTCCTGGTGTTTTGTCATCTTTCTGAGCTTGCAGACCCAACACGGAACCCCAGTCTGGCTCGCAGTGGAGGAAATGTCCATCCTCCTCTCTGCCTTTGCAGATTTTTCTAAAGGACACAGAGAGGCTTTGTTGTCTTTGTGGCTACCAGGTCCGATTTACACAGATGCCTATTAATCACTTCACTATGGAGACAGACACATCCATCATATCACCGCAGCTCTGAATCAGGCCGTCTCATGAACACTGAGGGGAGCGTATGCACTTAACCATTTCGAGGTACTGGCTGCCTCGGTCTTATAGACTAGCCAGGTAATTGGGGACAAATGGGTGGGCTCTTTTCTGGCATTTAGCGTAGTAGATGCAATTGATTTTATGTGGGGTTTTTTTGTTTGTTTTGCTTCGTTTTTTGAAAGGACAAATATCATTTATACCTATTTCTGTTGAATGCAAGGGATAAGTATAGTTGAAGACCATTTTAGTTTTTAAAATAGTAGTAATAGATTCAGGTAGACTAGCTGTGCTTTTAATGCAAAGGTATTGACTCTTCGAAGCCAGTTTTTCAATCATGGATTCAAGCTAGAAAGGAGACCTTTGAAACTGCAGGCAAAGCCTGCTTCCAAATGGTGCTCAGCTCTTATTTTCCCTCTACAAATACTCATTCACTTAAACTACTTACTTAACAGATATTTACTGAGCACTTTTATGCCTGGGACTCAGTGGTAAATCTCTCACTCCTGTAGCAGCCTAGGTGAGAAAAACAAACATAAAGCAAGTGGCACAGAGTTACAATTTTAGGATTGAGAAGTGAATAGTTCAGGACACTTGTTGGAGGAAGAGGGGACCTAGTCTGAGAGATTTGGAGAAGGTGAGCAAGGACATTCCAGACAGAGAGCAGCCTGTGCGAAAGCCCAGAAGAATCACAGCAGCACAGTTCTGGTTGCCTAGGGCAGAAGAGACCAGAAGGGAATGAGACCTTTCGCCACTAATAAGCACAACATTCCTCTTTTCCCTCCGTGCCTTGTTCGTATTGCTCTCTCTCTTCAGCTGACATCCTATGCATTCTTTTTTTTTTTTTTAATCCTCACCTGAGGATATGTTCATTGGTCGAAGGGAGAGAGAGAGAGAAAGGCAGACAGAGAGAGAGGAGTGAGAGAAACATCTAGCAGTTGCTTCTCCTATGGCTGGACTGGGGATTGAAACCTGCAACCTAGGTATGGGCCCTAACGAGGAGTCGAACCCACAACTCTTTTGATGTATGTAATGACACTCCACCCACTAAGCCACCCCGCCGGGATGACATCCCATGCATTCTTAAGACTTAGCTCAAATGCTACCTCCTACGTAAAGCCTTTGCCCGTGTTGAAGTAGAAGTGATGTATCTCATGATACTTTCACACTTTGGATGTAGTTCCTGTGTGAGTACCTGCCTCCTCCCCTCCTGGATCACAGGGTTGTGTCTCCTTCACCTTTGTCTCCCCAGCACCTAGCACAGGGCCTTAGTCCATGCTCAGCAAATGTTTGCTGGAGTCGAAACCTGATTATACCAGGAGAGTGACAGGAAAGGCACCAAAAACATCGCAGTCCCGCCCTGAGTTAGGAGCGCACCTTCCCTGAGGTTACTGTTGAGAGCCTGGTGCTGTGCTCCCCGAGTAGGCCAGGAAGTTGCAGAGAACCTGCAAGCAGGGCTGCCAGAAGCCATCCTTAAAGAATTTCATGTTTGAAATTTCAAAATGCATAGACATGGCCATCATAAGAGAAATCAGAACTGTGCTAGATGTCTCTTATTTTACAGCTTATGATTGTTCTTATTTTGAATTACATATTGCAGGGCCTGGAGGGCGGGGTTTTTTGTAATCTTTTCATCACTTCAACCTCTAAAGCCCTTTAACTGCTGCTCTGAGACCTTCTTTCCAGCATCTCAAAACTCACCTCAGGAAAAAAGCACAACAGTAGAGATTCTATTCTTTCTCAGTTCTGCCAATATAGGCATGATTTCAGAGAAATCGCTAAGCCATTGTGTGCTTTGCTTCCTGCAGTAGGAAGGTGGAAAGAATAAACCATTTAGCACCTCATGACTGGTGAGAAATAGCTTGTGGTTAATGAATCAATGCAAAGGATTTTTCAGAAAATGTTTTCATTACTAATGTCCCATTTTCCATTGGTGAGCATAAAAAACCCAGGGGCTGGTATAGAAGCCAACTCCGATGCGTCCCTCTATGGGGAGGGAGTCTACCACCCACCATACAAAGGGAGTCTTCCACTTCCTCAGGGCTGCTCCGTGACCGCTGCACAGATGGATTTGTTTCGAATTATTCAGTTCTTCTATCTGCACACTCAGTTGTTACAAATAACCCGTTTACCCTCATCTCTTGGAATTATCCCAGAATGGATTTTCATTTTTAAAATAGTTTCTTCCATTACTTTGAACAAATACTGAGCAGCTTTATAGATTTCTTTTGTCTAATGGATGCTAGTATGATTATATTCTGTTACATGATTGGAGATATGTTCTTGTGACTTAAGAAGCAAGGTTATAGTCACTCCAAAGATGACCCACCAAGTGTGGAAGTCCACTTTAAAATGTCTGGACAATGCACTGCAAACACATTTATTTAGTAATCCTTTCTTATGTGCCTAAGAACCCTGGTGGTCCATCTATATAAAATTCAGTCCCTGTCCTCAAGGAATCTAACTGTAATCACTATTTTGCTGAACTCTGCCCACTTTTGTTGTTTTACTTCAAAATTCAGCACCAATAGGCAGTGTTTTCTTATGTTGTCTCAACATATCATCCTTTGGCAACATTTGGACAGCACAAGGTTTGGGGCTGGAAGAACACGCCTGCCCCCTCCCCCCCATGAGATCCATAGCAAATGAAAGCAGCTGGAGCAGGCTGTGACTACTGGTCTGGAGCCGGTGGTGAGGTACTAACCCACCACTTCTCTTTGGTGTCTTGACTTTTAGATTTGTCCAGCAACTATAGCACCTAAGCTCTTTCTTATTTATTATTTCATTTGAATCTTGCAACAACCCACTAAGGCATTAAAATTAAACTTAGGTGTGCTAACCCCACATTACAGATGAAAATACTGAGGCCCAGACACGTTAAGTCACTCGCTAGAGGTCACCCAGCAGTAAGCAGAGGCCTACGATTCCAATGGCACAGAGATGATTTAATCATTTCCATGAATGCCCCTTTGCCCCTTTTCATGATACAGGCAAAAAGCTTCACGTTTAGAAGGCATTTTCCAAAAATAACTTTTAACTTCTTGACTGCAGTTTCAACTTAATTTCTGACTTTGGCTTGGAGTTTCTGAATTTGCACAAACAGATGAGGGAAGCCACCTGCTTCGTGGTAGATATCAAAGCTGAAGAGATACAGAAAGGTTTTTTTAAGGGCACTATTTACATAACAAAACGAGACAAGGGCAAACTGTCTGACACATCATTTTTCTCCAAGGTCAGACCTTACTTGATTTGTTAACGAAAGATCTGAACCCAAAGTCACTGGCTCTAAAAAGTTTCTCCCAGTGAAAGAGCAAGTAGTTTCCACGAGTCTAAGATAGAAGTAGACCTTCAGATATGAAAGGAAGAGTGGGTGCTGAAAGTAAAGAAGCAGTAACAAACTTTAAACTTTCGCAGTATTCCAAATTAAACAATGAATGAAAAAGATGGACTGCTCTAGCCTTATTCTTTTCATGTTCCTCTTCAGCTGAGAGGGTAATTTAAATTGTAATATTCATTCCAAAGGCAACTGTAGATAGCTACCAATTATGAGTATGCATTTATTGGGAAAAACTCAGCCCCCATAGATATGCCTGCCCGAAAGGGATTCATAAAATACCCATTTGTGAAAAAAAAAATTATCTGGTGCCCCCATCAGTGGTGTCTGGCCCCACTGAGATCACCAAGTCAATGAGGGAACTTAAGTCCATTTTATTCATTTTTGTAGCATTATATGTAGGTGGTTAGAAATGATGTTCCATAGAACCCCATACACAATCAAAATGGAAAGAAAAGCAGTACTGTTTTAGCATTACAACAAGGAAATGCAACTTTAAGGAAGAAATTTTCATTAGCACAGATCCTTGGTGGCTAGGTATTAAAACATATTTGAACACAGGGACACCCCACTGTCCGGGGAGCTCCACACTTAAGAGGTGTGAGGAATAGCTGAATTTCCTGTTGGCATTTTGCTTCTCCGTTTCTACCCCTTAAAAGTTCGTGAAGCTAAATAAATCTAGAAATATTTGAAAAGTGTCACATTTGGAAGTTATTCAGTGTCTTACCATCTCCCGTACACGTTCCCTGGGGTGCATTCCCTCCCCTGCCCTTCGTTACCAAGGGCATTTGTTTAATCTCAGAATCTTTCGCAAGAGATACTTGCTGCTTCTATGTATTCCTCACCTGAAGTCACAATCCTTTGTCACTGGACCATCATTTCCACAGCAACCAACTGTGATGTCAAAATTGAGGGGAGGTGGACAGTTTAGAAAGAAAAGAGAACGTATCATCTCAGGCTAAGGTTTCTGAGTTTTAAAACCATCACTCCACTAATCAAAATATTTTAACCGAAAAGCCCCAAGACAAAGCTGCGTTTCTTCTCAGTCCCAGCTGTGACATAACAAAGCATTTCTACACAAGTGTAATGGTTGCGTGTTGTGGGTTTTGGAAACAGTGGAGATTTTTATTTCCTTTCATTCTAATTCTGTGCCACTGATATCTGCCAGGAAAATACATTAAACATATTCCAGAAAAGAGTTGATTTAGTCGATGAAAAATGTGTCTCCTGGGACCAGGAAAGGTACATTTCGGTCTTACTATCAGTTTCCATAATAGGAACAATGTTTACATTTCCTCAGCCGGAGCGAGCGGTGCCTGTAATGTATGCATGTTCTTTCACTCTCCAGAGGCAGGAATTGCCGTATCTGAGGTTTTATTTCTTAGCTGCCGCATCAAGCTCTTAAGATCTGAGGACTATGATGTGTATTCTCACTTGGCATTAAATAATAGGAGCTTCAGTGTTTGTATTTGATTAGAGCCGCTCAGCTTGGTGGCTGATTAAGCAGGAACAGGGAGAGCAACTTTCTTCAGAAACAGAGTCTTGGTTAACGTATGTAAGATTACTGACGGGGGCAGTGACGTAATTTTTATTAAATGGCAGAGGTTAGCTCTGCTGAAGAATCTCACCGTGACAGCAAACTCCGGCCATCATAATGAGACGTGACACTTCTCAAACCCACTTCAGGGCCCCAAATGGTCCCCCCTTTTCTCACCATCCTTTTAGTTCAAGTAAGGGAAGAGCTTAATTCAAATATTCAGCACATTTACCTGAATTTGGGTATGTGTGGGGTTTTTGCTTGTTTGAATGGGGGATGCAAAATCGGCACACATTTGTAATCTGTGAGCTTTAGCTCTTTTCTTTCCTGTAAATGACACATTTTCCTCCAGTTGCTTGAAAGACAGATGGAGCTTTTCTCCAGGTAGAGGCCCTCGTGCCCACCAGGAACTCATCAGAAAAGACTCTGGAAGCCTGAAGTGTTGTGTAGTTTGTTCGTTTACCCCGTGGGTGGAATTGTTGCCTCTTCCCTGGACTCAAAATATCTCGCTTGTCCCACTATGAGGGGAAGATTGAGAAAAGATGAAGAGGGGAGGAGGGCTGAATTTGGGAAATGACAAAACGGCCATATTCCACGGAGTGAAGCCAAGTAGAAAGAGCGAGTACTTGAGAGGGAGAAGCACTTTTCAGAACACAAAGGAAGCAACAAATAAAGTCTGTTTACATACTTCACGGGGTTGGGGGCGGGGCGCGCCTTGGGGAAGGATTAATTAATGTTTGGCAGCTGCTCCTGGAAGACAAGTTATGCTGAGGTGCCATTGTCACTTATTGCTGTTATTCATTAACAGGGTGACTGCCCCCCACCAGTCGGCTTTGCGGTGCCCCTTCCTTTCCTAACACCACGTGCCATGTCTGTTGCAGGAGTGATTCGCGAGAGTTACCTCAAAGGCCAGGACCAGCTCGTGCCCGTCACCCTCTTGGCCATCGCGGTCATCCTGGCGTTCGTCATGGGGGCCGTGTTCTCGGGCATCGTGGTCTACTGCGTGTGCGACCACCGGCGCAAGGACGGGTCCTCGGCGCAGCGCAAGGAGGAGCTCGGCCACTCGCGCAGGGGCTCCATGAGCAGCGTCACCAAGCTCAGCGGCCTCTTCGGGGACAGCCAGGCCAAGGAGCCCAAGCCGGAGGCCATCCTCACGCCGCTCATGCACAACGGCAAGCTGGCCGCGCCCGGCAGCACCGCCAAGATGCTCATCAAGGCCGACCAGCACCACCTGGACCTGGCGGCGCTGCCCACGCCCGAGTCCACGCCCACGCTGCAGCAGAAGCGCAAGCCCGGCCGCGGCAGCCGCGAGTGGGAGAGAAACCAGAACCTCATCAACGCCTGCACCAAGGACATGCCTCCCATGGGCTCCCCCGTGATCCCCACGGACCTGCCCCTGCGGGCCTCCCCCAGCCACATCCCCAGCGTGGTGGTGCTGCCCATCACGCAGCAGGGCTACCAGCACGAGTACGTGGACCAGCCCAAGATGAGCGAGGTGGCCCAGATGGCCCTGGAGGACGCGGCGGCCACGCTGGAATATAAGACCATCAAGGAACATCTCAGCAGCAAGAGCCCCAACCACGGGGTGAACCTAGCGGAGAACCTGGACAGCCTGCCCCCCAAGGTCCCCCAGCGGGAGGCCTCCCTGGGCCCCCCGGGAGCCCCCCTGTCGCAGAGCGGCCTGAGCAAGCGGCTGGAGATGCACCCCTCCTCCTCCTACGGGCTTGACTATAAGAGGAGCTACCCCACGAACTCGCTCACCAGAAGCCACCAGGCCACCACCCTCAAAAGAAACAATACTAACTCCTCCAATTCCTCGCACCTCTCCAGGAACCAGAGCTTCGGCCGCGGAGACAACCCGCCCCCCGCCCCGCAGCGGGTGGACTCCATCCAGGTGCACGGCTCGCAGACGGCGGGCCCGGCAGTGACTGTGTCGAGGCAGCCCAGCCTCAACGCCTACAATTCATTGACCAGGTCGGGGCTGAAGCGCACCCCCTCGCTAAAGCCGGACGTACCCCCCAAACCTACCTTTGCCCCCCTTTCCACATCCATGAAGCCCAACGATGCGTGTACATAATCCCAGGGGATGGTCAGGTGTCCAGCCGGCAGGAGAGGCGAGGCGAGGCGAGGCGTGAGTGCGCACCAGACCAAGAGGCCGCGCAGCGCCCGCACGCCGGGCCTCTGGGACTCGGGGGGGACTCGCCAAGTGGCCCACGTGGATTGGTGAAGGTTTGCAACGCGGGACTCACCTCCATTCTCTTCCGTCACTCTCCCCCCACTCCCCGCTACAGGTCGTACTCACGAAAGACTTAAATTATCATCACAAACATGAGCCAAAAGCACATACCCACCCACCCCCACACGTGTGCACATGTGCGCACGGACACACAGACACTCACAGCCACACAGGTGAATAGCAATTGCAGGATTTTGTCCGTGGCTGCACAGGGCGCTGCCCAAGTAGGCTAGCGTTCCAACTTGCAAAACACAAATAGATTTTTTTTTTAAATCATGCAAGTTAAAAAGACAAAGGAATTCATTGATAATTCTAACTCAGACTTTTAACAATGGCAGAAGTTTACTATGCGCAGATACTGTGAAATGCCCACCAGTGTTACAGCTTTCTGTTCTAGCAGGTTCATGCCATGTTGGGCAACTATGTCATAGATTTCTGCTCCTCTCTTTTAATGAAATAACGTGACCGTTAACGCAAGTAACTTTATTTATTGTTCACGCTTTGTTTTTCCTTAAGGAATGGACTCTTCCACACACCACCCTATGAATGGCTCTTCAGAAAGCCCCTTGAAGTTACACTATTTAACGTGAAACCCATTAACTGGAATAATTGAGTTTCTTTATTTTTACAATAAATTCACTGAGTAAATAAGTTGGAGCTGGAATCTGAGCTTTGTGTTTGGACTGTCTGATCGCTAGCTAAAGGAGAAAGTTAGGAGGGGAGTATTTATTTAAATCTGCCAGTTAATTTGCTGGTGAAATCTCTGTGCTATAACACGCAAAAAAAGTAATCGGTTTAAAAGTCTTTCCAGATCCTAACTTCTAAAGCAACCAGGAGAGGAATTTCTAGAATGGCACAGCCATGTCTCATTGCTGCCAACATGGCTTTGTCAGTGGTTCCTACTTTCTTGCGAAGGCACCAGCTTGTGATACACCATCTCATTTCGCCTTGCATGTGAGACAGCAAACAAAATCCACAAACGGTGTGAACTAATTAATATGCTGGCTGCTACCTTGCATAAATTAATGGTTTGATCACACAGGTTTTTCGTGGGATTACATCTGTGAATAGCCTGTTTTCCACATGTAAATTTGTGCCTTACACCCTGAGTTGTGTATACTTGTAAACTGTCATTTATGATAAACTTTTCCCTCCTTTTGAAATACAGATATTTATTTAACCCTTGCCTCACCCTACTCCAGTCCTCTGGAGAATTAGCTGTCCAGCAGGTAGAAGAAGAACGCAGTGGTGATGCTTAGAATCTCACAGCCTGGGAAAGCTGGGCGCACAACACCCTCCAGTTTACACTAGTGCCAACTCCAACCACCCTTTGGCCATGTTGATGAACATGGACCCTAGTGTTGTGGGTGGCAAATCCCTTCTCCCTCTAGAGCTCCCCGCTTCTCTTAGATTCTCAGATCATTTCAACATGGTAATACCCTCATATGCCAGCAGAAAAAGGACTAAAGTCCCAGTCTTTATTTCTGCCAGGTCCACTGGCTGGAGAACACGCCGTGTGCAGTTGGGCAGGCATCTGGGAGGAGTCTCCAAGCTGTGTGCTCAGCGCGTGCAAGCGATGCACACAAAGAAATAACATGGAAATAGATGCGGGCAGGCTGGTTCCTGCTGTGATTAATGAGTAACTCCAAGTGCAAGGCCAACTACAATGGATGCTGCAAAAACCTTGACTGGGGCAAAAGATTTTTAATTTTTTTTAATCTCTTTATCTTTTTGTTGTTATGGTTTGTAGGGGGTGGGGTGGGTGGGTGTTTTTCCCCTTGGTTTTTATTAGGGCAAGCACACCGAAGGGACTTTTGTTTACCATGAACAAAAGACTTGTCAACATACTGTAAACCGTGAGCATTTCTGGTGGTTGTTTTTTTTAAATAGTTAAACATATTTGGTGGTCTCTTTGTCTTTTTATTTCCAGTTTGATCTGGGGTTAGTTTTGTCTTTAAAGAAAAACTTTCTGAAGAGACAGTTTGGGGCAATTTCGAGTTGGCTGGTAAAAAAATGCTGCGCCTCCATAATCAGAGAGAGACCTAGGTGTGTGGCAAGGTTGCCCGCACAACCTTTTGTCCCAAACATCTCTTGCTGTTTTGCTGTTGTTTGGGATAAGCCTTGTTGTTTTTGTGTCCTTACATTTTTGTTTTGTTAGTGGAATCAATGCTCACATTCTGTGAACTCTACCCTAAAACCATGAAGTCATTTTTAGATAGAAACCAAGATAATTTGTTTGTCCATTGGATTTTCTTTAGAAGTGCTGAGCTTAGGAAAGTGATGGGTGTGCATTATCCTGCTCCCTTCTTCCCCAAGCTTGACCCCCAAGAGTATTGATGGGGCAGTGCCCGCTATCTCATCCCCCTCTGTGGACGTCATTGCCTCACCTGTGTTACGGAGACCTGTGTCAAAATTCCAACCCACACCCCTACTTCCCATAACTCATCACTTGCAGTGTTGACCCTAGAATGCCTACGTGTATTGAGCTGGTCTTCTGCATTTGAGTATTTTTCCGCCTTTTCTTTTTACCCCACCCCGTGTCGGGGGAGGGTCCATAAACCTGAGTGTGCCTTTGCTTTCCACCCTTGCTAGACACTGGTAGATGCAACAAACTCAGATTTATATTTGTTGTAAAGTTGTAAAAATATTGTGATGTCACCAACTTTCCTTCCATCTCCACATCCTTTAACATCTGATTCACAACTTAATGTATGTTGTAAAAAAAGAAAAGAAAAAAAGGGGAAAAAAAAACAAAAAAGCAAGCAAAAAGGCTCTTTATTACTTTAAAGTAATAAAACAAGACTGTTCATTATCCTTTGTGTCCTGAATGCTTTTATTTATCTCCAGCCCATTCTTTCCTTCATCTGTCTTTGGCTTCCAACGCATGAATAACAATGCAGTTAGACCCATTTGTTTGCAGTACCCATACCCTTCCCCCTTCCAGAGAAAAAAAATTGTTGATGTGTTTTCTCTGCCCGCACCCAGCCTGGAGCGGGATTGTACAGAAGCCACTGGTAATTAAAAGGCAGAGCACGCACTGACTGCTTCTATTCATTTTATGCATTTTCTTTTTATGGGCTTGTTCATCATCAAACATTTATGGTAGGCTTGATAGTTTAAGAGATCAAAGCTAGGATTTTAGTATGTAGAGTCCACTAAAAATAGATCCTTGCACAGATGTGACTTCAGCCTTTTTACATATTAATAAGGTGGAAGGTGCCAGATTTCACTCCTTGTTAGCATTTATCTCTTGTAACCCAGAAGACACTGTTGGAAGCAAACTGGGATGCAGCACCTGATTTTTACTTCGCAGAAAAGCATTATGAAATGCCTAGGTCAGGTTTTCCCCTCTGGGATGTTTTTTAAAGTTATTTAAATAAGTCCTCCGCTACAGTAGTTTATTTTTGACCTTCTAAACTAATTTGTTAAATGTTTTAAGTCAGTTTGAGTGTGGAAAGCTTTGGGGTTGGGCCTCAGTTCAGACCAGTAGTAATCTAGTCGCCTTTGATAAGTCATTTCCAGTTGAGTTTCTGAAATCCCACCCATAGGGCACTGTCAGGCACAAAATGGATTAGGATATGGTTCCTTCTTCCTCTTGTATAAGGACAGATTGACGTGCCTCTGTAATTGCCTTTGGGAGGAAGTGACCCAGAAGTTTGGGGCATGAGGCTGCAGTTGAGCTGGTTCATACAGGTTGAGTTTTCTGGACAGCTGGCCCAGGTAGAAGGGATCACTGTGCAAAAGCACCAAGTGTGCTGTGTTTGGGAAATAAAAGTTCTGGCTGGCTTTGAACAGGACCTGAGAGTGCCTAGCTGGGACAAGGCTGGGAAAGGGGGTCGGTGCCAAGACCAGGAGAGGCCTGGTTACCCTGTGCTAGGATTTTGGCTCATGGGCAGTGGAGCATCTCTGGAGTGTATGAAGCAGCAAACACGTGTGTTTGTGCTTTAGAAACTGACCTGGCAGCAATGTGAAAAATGGACTGGTTCAGGGAGAGACTGCAGGCTGCTGGGTGATGTGCCAATGGCATGCCAAGCTATTAGGAGGACACAAGTGAAAACTCCCCATCCAACACAGGATTCTAGGAAACAGCTCTGTGATCGTCCCCTTTTGCCAGAAAGATCTTGTCCCTATAACTGAAAGGTTTGCCCTATCTACTTATACCCAAATGTAAAACAGAAAATGACCAACAGTCACTCTGATCCTTTTTTTAAAAAAATGAGGACCCTGCCCGACTGGTGTGGCTCAGTGGTTGAGCATCGACCTATGAATCAGGAGATCATGGTTTGGTTTCAGGCCAGGACACATGCCTGTGTTGCCAGCTCGATCCCCAGTAGGAGGAGTGCAGGAGGCAGCTGATCAATGATTCTCATCATTGATGTTTCTATCTCCCTCTCCCTTCCTCTCTGAAATCAATAAAAACATATTTTTAAAAAATAAAAATAAATAAAATACGAGGAAGCTGAGGTCCTCTGAGTGAAGGGATGTGCCCACAATCCTAAAGCTGGTGGTAGAACAGCTCTTCTGAAGATAATTCACGTCTCTTACCCCTCCCCCACACCCACCCATTCATTCACAACAATACTAGCTGGGAAGCTGAGACCCACTCAGCACAGACAGCTTCTCATTCAGTCATCCTTTCTCACAGGAAGCCCTTCCTACCTGCCTCACCACTGCCTCCCCCTTTCAGGCATCCCAAATCCCTTCATCTGGGCTCAGGGGAGGGTGGGCTGGAGCTCAGATCACATTGGCTGGAAGCAGACAGTCCCTGCAGGGCAACCTGATACTTGGTAGGGTGGTTTCTGCTGCCGTCAGCTTTGTTCTGGTCTGGGGAGAGGTGACAGAGGCTGAACAGGTGCAGCATGTGTGTTAGTTGGGTCCTGCTCAGGCTGAAGTGCCTCAGACAACCAGCTTTTTCATTGTGCGCGCTTGCTTGCTTGTTGCAGGGCCGGTGGTTTCTGCAGAGTGTTTTTTAACTCCTGGCTTTAAGGAGTAGCTGTCCCACTCAATGCAACCAACGGGTGAGGTGTTTCATGGGATCAGACCTGCTTGCTTTCCTTTAGCGCTCTGTTCATAAACACAAACTGGTCTCGTTCAGCCTCATAAGTTGTCAGAAGCCAAACTAGATGCCCCAGAATCATGGTGCCTACGTTTGACTGCCTGAACAAAAGCTCTTTCAAAAACACTCGTTCAGCAAGTAAAGTAAAAGTGTCAGGAAGGCACCTACAATTTCAGACACTGGTACTTTTGCTTGAGGGGAAAAGGGTGAGGGGAATTTAAAAGGACCCATTAGTAACAGAATAACATAATTAAGAGCGTAATCCCTGTTCTGGCTGAGCACTGTGACAGCTGGGCGCTTAGACTCAGTAACCCTTAGAAACCTTGTCTTCAAACCAGGTGGTGACGTGTCACATATACAAGATTGGAAAGGACGGGCTCACATTTATCGATTGGGACTGCCAGACAGATGGGGATCTTCAATATTCCATTTAGAGTATTGTGTCTCCTTTGCTCTAATCCCCTGGGATGCCTGGAGGTGGAGGGTGGATGACCTCAGCAGAGGGTTAGGGCTGAACTGATGTGCATTAAATGTTGGCTGGGCAGAAAAATGTGCAGATGTCCCTCTAGCAAATGGAAATGAAATTGGAGCAAATCAAGAGAGGCAGCTGAGTAGTGGGGAGTTCCCTATCTCCCTCTGCAGACATCCCTGCACACACATGTGCACAAAAATGCTTTCAGGAACCTTTCTCTTCTGGCTGCCTAATACTCAAAATGTCACAGTGTTCAGCGCCCACGTCTTTCACCCCTTTTCCTGGTGTCCCACCTCAATACTTTCTGATCAAATGTGAACTGTCCTAAACCACAGTTTTAGGGGAACCAAGGTCTTTGCAGCGAAGCATGGACCCAGGTCCCTTACAGCCCACCGATGCTGACAGGGGTGGCTAGCAATGTTTTTATTCTTCCTAATCACCTTCAGATGAAGACTCCCTTGAGAATCATTAACATCATCTCCAGAGCAAGTCATCAGCCCTGCTACCGGGTTGCAATAATGGTCCAAATAAAGCGAGGCTAATGAAGGGAAGAAGTGGGGAACCATGAAATCAGAAGCAGTTTTCATGAATGATTTTCAGAAAAAATAAAAGACAGATGAAGGGGACATTGGACACGATATTAAATGCCAGGAACCCCACATGAAAGGAACTCAGGCAGGATTCCCCAGGGTTTCCTGGGATGAGGAAGATGATGGAAAATCTGTTTGAGAGCCAAAAGCTCTCTTATTTGCCTGCTCTTCATGACTGCTGCCCTTCCATGGTGCAGGGTGGTGAGAAAGTGAGTTGATCTCGCAAACAGTGTCAGTTCTCTGGTGTGGATGCGGAACATTTTGCACACCTCGTCCATGTCAGCACAAAAGCATAAATCTCAACCACAGGGCTAAGGTTTATTTAAAAAAAAATGAAAAGTGTACACCCATGAGGGGCAGGACTTGCCACCATCAATAACAATGACAATCAACATTAGTGGGATTTCACAGTTTGCGGACACAGTCATGTCCATTATTTTGGCAGGTCCCCACATGAGCTGCCTAGCAAGGTGGGCAGCACATAGAGGATTATTCTCATTTTAGAGAATTGGAGTTTGGAGAGGAGGGATCTAAAGGAGCACTGATCAACATGAAAATGTAGTCATGTTTCAAAACCCTGTGTGTTGACATCATCCCATAGGCTCTCTCGGGGACACCTCAGGTTACACAATTACTCTGCTCCACCAGCGGGGAAAGGCCTCCCCCAGCATTTCCCAGGGGAGATGGTTACAACAATAAAGTCCCCAAAATAAAGGCTAGGCACACACGATCTATTTTAAGGGTATTGTGCTCTAATATTTTTCCATCATTAAAGAACACATCTCTTCCTTCCTGTGTCTGCAAAGTCCTGATGCTGGCAATGTTATTAGGAACTGTCAACAAAGCAAGAGCAGAGAGAGCTGCAGCCAAGTGCCTGGCCTCCCCCTAGAGGCACACCCACCCTGCGGCTGCTTCAAGGGCCCTGGCACCCACTGCCCTCAGAGGAAGGAAAAGGGCGAAAAGCCTGGCTTTTATTGCTTCTTTAACCTACTCAAGCCACAGGAGGAACTGAAGAGAATCCAGGATTAATTTGGGACAGAGAAGAACAAGAAATGCACTATACCCAGAAGGGCGAGGAATTTGCCTACCTTTCCCTTCATAGAAGACCAAGGTAAAGTAAGTGAGAAAGGAAGAGGTAAAAAATAACACTTGTCTTTGTTAGCCCCCCTAGCCACGTTGGCACTGTGGGGACCGAACAATTTGACTTCATCTCTGATGTTAAAGGTGGGATGTCTGAAACAATCTCCCAAGAGGAGACAGAAGGTGGCCACCATCTGCATGTGGGTACCCATATTCCTGTCCCACATAACTGCCCATGTTCATTGTTGCTACGTCCTCAGACTGGCTCTCCTGGAGTTAATAGGCTATTTAGTGTTGAGTGCATGAGATGCAGGAGCGGCAGGGCCATCTGTAGATTGGGCTTCTGGCCTGGGAGCAGTGTGGCCTGGCCAGTTACTATACAGGGCACCCAGCACTCGGAAGCACCCAGCATCTTCCATTTGCTGCCTTGACAGTTAACCTCAGACAGATTTTTACTCAGAAGGCGAGAAACATAGCCCTTCTTCTTAGAGCCCCACTTTCCTCCTTATGTTTGGTTGGTTGCTTTCCTCAGTACACAAATAAGCTTTTTTAGTAAAGACATAAGCTTAGTTGCCACCAACTTTGGGAAAATATATATACTAGTAATTTCAACTGCCACACAGTGCTATTTACTTATGTACTCAATAAAGATTACAGTTCATTGTTTTAATGGCTATTACCTTTATTAAGTCAATACCCCATCAATTTTTTTTCTGTTTTCAAGGAATCTTCAGTCACTTACACATGAGAGTGAATGAGTTTATCAGATCTTTCCTGAGAACAGAGAGAGGACGCATAACCTCTAACTTTGAAAAGGAAGGTTGCTGTGCCAAAGTGTGCATTTCAGGACAAGGCCAGATGCTATAGTTGTTCTGAAGACTGACTCTTCCATTTTTGGAGAGAGGATACATTTTTCTTTTTATGAAAAAATTGTTGAAGTTTGATAGCGGTGTTGGGTGATTTGAATTCTTATTAGTGTTTAATTTTGTATGAGAACTAAAGAGTTACCTCCTCCCCCTCTATTTCCAGGGTGAAGAGAAGTCCTGTGATCACATTACTTGCTGGGGGAAGAAAAGATAATGTGTTAGACTTATATGTATGAATAGAAACAGGTAAAAAGTCATATTTCCTTCTGACTTTGTAATTTAAACAGTGCAAGTCAGTAGGGAAGGGCTGTAATTGGAGCCAAAGTAAGTGAGGTGAAAATTACTAGGTGTTGGAGCATCTGCATCTCATTTTAATTAGGTGGCTGTAATGGCAAGATCAAAAACTTTTCCTCGTTACTTAATCTGTTCAGCTTTCTCATTGAGAAACCAAAGGGCTTGTTTCATGCTCAGGAAAGAGGGACCCAAAAAAGATCCTCTCTAATTACCTGGCCAGAGCAGCAGGGCCTGATGGGGGGAGAGGGCTCCAGGGCGGCGGGGGGTGCCTGGTGACATGAGGGTGAGGTACTCTAAGACCAGCCCCACAAAGAGGCTCTTCAAGAAAGTCATGGCTAATTTGATAACTTGGAGTTTTTGCTTCTCATAAGATTGGGGTGATGGTAGAGGGATTGAGCAAAAAAGAAAAAAAAATCAAGAAAAACTTCAAGGACATGGTCAACAGTGTGGTGATTACTGGGGGGGGGGGTGGAGGAGGATATAGAGGGGATTAATGGTGATGGAAGAAGACTTGATTTGGGTGGTGAACACACAATACAGTGTATTGATGATGTGTTGTGGAATTGTGTACCTACAACCTATGTAATTTTGTTAACTAGTGTAACCCCAATAAATTCAATAAAAAGGTGCAAAAAGGTAGTTTAAAAGGAAGCTTGTCACCTTATGAGTTGGGTTCTATATGAGCTGGCCTTGCCACTTGTAGGACAGTCATTCTAACTCCTGGCACTTCATTTTCCCCGTCTGCAAAATAGACTCAGCAGCGGGTAAAAGTCACACAAGGTGCGTGTTGACTGGCACTTGCAAAATTCAAAATCCCAACTTGACATCAAAAACAGATACCAGTTCTCTACATCTTCAAGTTAAATAAATGACTTTGAGTCCCCATCCTGCTGATAATGAATATGTCCCTTTTTCTCTCCCCAAATACTTGTATCTGCCAACAAAAGTAGTCAGTAGGATCTGGTTAAACAAAAGCCCTGCTTGACCCAATAGAGTTCTGGCTCTTCATACTGATGTGGCCATCTCAGCCCCACGATGCCTGTATGGAGGCTTGGCGGCTCTAACACTCTAGTATTGCCCTTCTCCTCCACTCCCAGATGGCTAGTCTGGGGGGAAAAGATCATATTCTCTGTGAATTCTACCTCTCCTGCTACCTAGGACTCTTTTCTGGTTAGCCTGAAACATTGCCTCTGGGTAGGACTCTCTGACCTGCAGAATGAGTTGAGAGTGCATTGCAAGGAACACAGCTGTAAGTTCACACACTGCCTTTGTCCATATCCTCAACACACTAGCACATGATGCCCAGTACCCTTGGCTTGCCTGTCTGCTTTGGTGACTTCCTCTTTGAGCCAATACACTCCTGGCCATTTTGCAGGGCGGCCCCGTTCCGGCCTAGAGCATTTCCAGTCTCAGCCACAGTTGGCCTGGAAGGAGGCTTGGACTCAGTCCCAAGCCTCTCCCAATCTCCTGTCCCAGGAGTTTGTGATGTTTCTTCCAAGAGAAAAACTACCTTGTTGCAACTGTAAAGCATTAAACCAAAAAATATAAGTGACAGTCATTATTATGTGTCTCAGAGTGCTAAGAGATCTAGTTCAACTCCTTCATTTTGGAGAAGAATAAATCAAGACATGAGAGGTTGCGCAAGAATACTCCTCTAGTTCATGACAGGTTTAGGGGCCAGAAGCAGGTGTCCCGACTCGTAAGTCATTACGTGATACCATAATCTATGAGGAATAGAATAACTTCTGAAGAAAAGGCTGGGGCAGATGAAAATAAGATAGACATATTTTTATTGATTTCAGAGAGGAAAGGAGAGGGAGAGAGAGAGAGAGAAACATTAATGATGAGAATCATTGATTAGCTGCCTCCTGCACGCCCCCTACTGGGGATAGAGCCTGTAGCCTGGGCATGTGCTCTTGACCAGAATAGAACCTGGGACCCTTCAGTCCTCAGGCCAAAGCTCTATCCACTGAGCCAAACCAGGGAAACCCAGTCATTTTTAAGAGTTAATCCCAGTTGTTGCACAGAACACTTTAGCTCAAGTACCAGGAACATCATCTCAGGACAGGTAGCAAGGGAGACTGGGAAATGTACACTTCAGTAGCTCATGCTCTAAAAAACTCAGAAGTGAGCTAGTTAGTACTTTAAAAGGCAGGGGGGGCATAGTTGGCCCTGCCAGTGTGGCTCAGTGCATGGATCTGTGAACCAGGAGGTCATGGTTTGAATCCTCTCAGGGCACGTGCCTGGATTGTGGGTTCGATCCCCAGTAGGGGGCATGCAGGAGGCAGCTGATCAATGATTCTCTCTCATCATTGATGATGTTTCAATCTCTCTCTCCTTCTCCCTTCTTCTCTGAAACCAATAAAAAAAATTTATAAGAGGGGAGGGGGAATGGATACTGTAGGAAGTCAGCAGTCTGCCATGTTCTGTACACATATAAATCTTATTACACAGCGCATGTATATGTATATGCCTCCTGTATATACTTTACAGAAATAAGATGTAATCAACCAGTGGTCATGCACCTTGCTCACCAAGCCTTCCCTGAGCTTTCCGGCTGGTTGTGCTCTCCTTCCATCCTCCCCGAAAGCAGCCAGACCTTAAAGGTTCTCATCTGCACAGCTGAAAAGATCTACTTCCCCATTCGACTGTAGGCACATCCAGGGCAGGAATGTATCTTCTTTACCTTTATAAGTCCAGTCTACACTGAGCCTGGTAAGTTGTAAGTTCACAATAAAGCATTTGCTAAACTAAGTTGTCATCAAACATAAGATAGTAGAGGCTGAGTCTCTACACACCTCCACACAGAAACAAAATCACTGCAGCAGTTGCCATAGTTGTCCCAGTAACCACAGCATCGCTCACTCACTTGCCAGGTGCCCGGCATTGGCTATGTGTTTCCTTGGCGCTAGCTCATTCAATCTTCTCAAGCATCCTGTCCTTGTTATTTCCATTTGACACATAAGCCGCTGAAGCACAGAGAAGTTAAAGAACTTTCCCTACTCACTGAGCTAGTACTGGGTGCATCCAGGGTGCACACTGGGGAGACCCTACAGCCAGTGCTGTTTGTCATCTGGTGTCATATATGTGAGGTGGGAGAGAGGGTGCTTTTTGTAACATAAGGAGAGCCTGTCAGAAATCAAGAGACAGCCCACATGTAGGAAGCTACGTGATTAATGACACAAGGGATAGGAGTAAGACTAACCCCTTAGCGTCACTCTTCCAACCACACAGACGGCCATTTGCAGCCCACACCTCAGATATTCCACGTGTGCACACCCTCATCAGGGCTTGCGCATATGAGAAAGTAGCTGAAACTGCAAATGTTAAAAATAATCAAACAAACCTCCCAATATTCTAAAACCTTGACCTTCATGAGATCCCTACCCCAGTGCACATATAAGTACCCCATCATTTGCAAAACCACAAAAACAACTGAACGTGAAATGGCAGGGGGAATATAAGTTAGAGATGACCCCAGAGAAAAGAGTGGGCGTTGGGGCAATTCTGATTTGGGATGACACTGAGGACACAAAGCACATTAGCTCTGGAGACCAAGCATATACATGGAGAGAGAGCAGGAGGGGCAGGGTGTGGGAGAGAGAGATAGGTGCGGGCGGGGGCGGATTTACTTTTCTCTTCATTGATGCTCTGTTGTGTAAGTGCTGATAAGAATTTCCTAAAACTATTTTAGGAGACATTAGGAAATATTTTTAATGCAACTTGGGTCCTTTAGGGAGCGGGGAGGTTTACTTATGATTTGGAGGGGAAAAGACAACAATATTTGATTTCACAGATGCTTCAGAAATAGTGACATAATCTTATCTGTTTTCAGCAAATATAATCTGAAGCATTCAAGCTTCTAACAAAGGTGTATCGTCTTCTTCATGGGTGCAGCAAAGTGCAGATTAAGTTTTTTTAAATGGTGTTCAAACAGCCTATGAAGCAATCTCGTATGAGATATGGTTCAAACAATTTTGCAAAGAGCAGAAGATAAAGAATAGGCTTTTATACTGAATGGGTTTCCTAGGAAACACTAAAAAATTGTAACATGATATCTCCTAGAGGTAGTTTAAGGATCAGGACTCCTCTTTAATTTTTTTTTAATGGTGTTTAATATCTGCCTCTCCCTCTCCCTGCACTGGGCGTTAAGAGGATAGAACAAGCCTTCATGTACCCAGGAACTTGAGTGTCCTTTCGTGGATTGAGTGTCCACTTTATGCAAATGAAATCCATTTGAGCCAAGTTGAGCCTTTACTACTCTACACCAATCTGAAGTAAGAAATTAAAGAAATAAAATTTGAATCTTTTGCTGTATTTATTTTTAAAAATCCCCAAATCCCAACTAAGAAATTTAGAAAAAAAAAAAGGCCAACCTACTCTTTTTCAAATCACATCTAAATTAATCTGTTTCAAGTCCTTCAAATGCCATTTATTCTAGGTTTATTTTTACTTTGGCTATTCATCTGTCTCTGTGACATGCCAGCATACAGAGAGTGCCTGATTTAGCAAACGTGCACACTTCCCAAGTTCAGATGCCGCTCACCAGCGTCTAGAGGAGGCAAAGAAACTCTGGAGGAAGAGTCGGGAATCTGCAGGTCAGAACCTTCCAAAGAGCAGGAGGTTGGCAATGACACCTCCACCAGCCCTCATCTCTACCATTCATCACTTACGTCAAGAAGAAATCAAAATAGGAAAAGTGCAGGAACATCTGGGCTGTGTGGGAAGAAGTTAAATTTGATTTTTAAATAAATAAGGCGTCAACATTTCAAGTTTTATTCAAAAATTGGAGATGAAAATTAAAATGGTGGTTTAAAGAAGTTTGGGATCTTTCTGGTAGGTGGACAAGGGTGGGAGGGGGCTGCAGGCTCATGTGAAGTTCCTCACTCATGGATACTCTCACCCAACCTCTGTGCAAAGAACTGGGGGAGAGCCCAGAGGAAACAGAAGTGCCAGGAGGACAGTGGGGGAAAGCAACCCCCCAGCATCAGCAGGCCATGTACACCTGCCTTTCTTCACAACCACTGAGACTGGGGAAGTGTGACATTCTGGGAGGAAACCTCTTAAAGCTGAAAACAAAACCATTGTTTCTCATTTGGGGTCTTTGAGGAGGAGAATCCCTGTAAGAGTCTTCAGGGTCATCAAAACGCATTTAATAACCACCACTTCTGAGGGGACACTGTGTGAGGAGTTGTCCAAGAAGGGGGAGGGACTGAGAATTTGAAGCCTTTTCTCTAAATGAGGAACTATGAAGCTCAACCAGCGAAAGCAGAGAGACATGCACGGTGATTAGCCATAGGCTTCGTGGGGCCTGGCTCATGCCAAAGGACATGGCAGGCCCCGGAGGGACACTACAACCCATGCTGTACATTTTTTAGTGCAGGTTGAATTATATTAAAATAAACATAAAGAACCCTATTTGAAGGCAAGGATTCCAATTTTAAAAGCAGCCTGTTGGATACATGAAGAGGGAACAAAGCAATTGGCCTTGGTATAATAAGGATACAGGCGAAAATAAACAGTTGATATACATAAAAGCCTCAGGTAATAGCCGACACTCGAGATCATGTTTCCTCACTTCTTTTTAGGACAGCAGCATCCTATCTTCCTCCTGGAGAACCAGTGCCCCCTTTGTTAGGATGCTGATAGACCCATACAGTAAGATTGCTTGCCCTTCCGATAACCAAGAAGTGGACAGCTGACCCAAGCTAGAGCAAAGGAGTCCGAAGGAGAAGGATGTACTCAGTGGTTGGCATCCATGCTTCAACAGGCGATGTTCCCTGGAGGTGCTCTGGAAAGACCATGCCCAGGATGTAGCTCTGGAAGCCGCGGTAGATGTAGTGACATCAAATACTCATATCCACAAAGGACTGTAAGTGCCGTTTGAGGGGGATGTACATATTGGTAGACAAAGAGGTGAGATAGGAAGTGGAAGCTACTGTATGAGCCTTCTGTCTGACTCAGGTGGAGCTTCAGGAGGCATCATTCAGCTGGGTCACCTGGAAGACCTTCTAGAAGGTATGGTAGTTAATAGCAGTTTGCATGCAGCATTGATGAATCATGGGGCAGAGGCACTGGGCCTTCTAGACAAAGGGTACAACTTGAGAACAAACTAACGTGACACATAGTCAAGATTGAATTAAGTAAAATGGAAGTTTGTTATCAGGATATGGGGTCATCTCAAATACTGGGTGCACGAGTTCACTGGGACTCATGGGGTCCTGGAACCCAGAACTGGAAAGACAAGAAGCTGGGTGCTCTGTGTCTCAGGGGTCCCTGGGCCTCGGATGACCAGTCTTAGTTTAGCCCCAGGGACTCCTCTGACTCTCTGCACATGCTTCTAAAGTGGCCACTCCAGAGAGGCAGCCTGACCTGCCAGAGTGCATCACTTCCTGGGTGGCAGAGACTGACCAGCCTCTCTGAGTGTCAGCCTTGGGACTTGGGATTGGAGCCCAAGGTTTGAAATCTGAAACTGGGGTGACCGATGTAGAAGAAGTATAGGCATCACCTTGGAGATACAGGCATTACCTGCCCTTTCGAGAATTTCTTAAGGATCTTTTAAGGACAGAAGGATGAAGCAGAGTCTGATTTTAAAGTTTAATAATTATCACTTTTAAATTGAGGAAAATTAATTTTTCTGAACCCCAATGTGCTCATTAAAAATTTTTTTGAGAGATTTAAATTAGATCATTTAAGAAAACTACTGGCACAGCTAGGCTCTCAAGAAATGGGAGCCATTCTCCTGTCTTGCCTGCCACATACAGGATCACAGGGGATGAGGTCAGGGGCCCTTGCAGTGGTGCTCACATGGTCCTGAGGTTTCACACATGCATATGCAGTACTGGATTTTTCTCAGCTTTTCTGAAGGCTCGTTCTGACTGTAAACACAAGTTCGCCAAGCTTGCTCTGACATCTACCCTCTGTGTGTGGGGCCATCAGGCTGAGCGACAGCGCTGCAAGCAGTTTCTGGGCCCTAAATGGGGTTAAACAAACATGACATTTCACGTGGTTCGTGGGACTCAATAGGTGCTCAATGTATTTTCATTCTCTAATGTTAAAATTGAAAAATAGACTAGACCACACGTTAGGACACAAGACAAGTCTCAATAAATTTAAGGAGATTGAAATCATATCAAGCATTTTCTCTGACCATAATAGCATAAAACTAGAAATCAATCACAATAAAAAACTGAAAAACACACAAACAGATGGAGGCTAAATAATATGGTACAAAACAATGAATGGGTTAACAATGAGATCAAGGAATAAATCAAAAGAGACTTTGAGACAAATGACAATACACAGCAACCTAAAATCTATGGGACACAGAGAAAGCGATCCTAAGAAAGAAATTCAAAGCAGTACAGGCACACCTCAAGAGATAAAAAAATCTCAAATAAACAATCTAAATTTACACTTAGAGGAACTACAAAAGGAACCACAAATAAAGCCGAAAGTGAGTAAAAGGAAGAAAATAATAAAAACTGGAGTGAAAAATAAATGAAATAGAGTCTAAAAAAATACAAAAGATCAATGAAAGCAAGAGCTGGGTCTGTTAAAAGATAAACAAGATTGATAAACCTTTAACCAGACTCATGAAGAAGAGAAGAGGAGGACCCAAATAAATAAAATCAGTACTAAAAGAGAAGTAACGACTGACACCACAGAAATACAAATGATTGTAAGAAAATATTATGAACAACTATATCACTACAAACTGGGCATTCTGACAGAAATGAATAAATTCCTTGAAACATACAATTTTCTAAGACTAAGTCAAGAAGAAAATCTGAACAAACCAATTATAACCATGACATTGAGACAGTAATAGGGTAAAAATCATCCAACAAACTACAGTCCTGGGTAGAATTTTACAGGTGAATTTTACCAAACATTCCAAAAAGAAGCAACACCTATCCTCAACTCAAACTATTTCAAAAAATTCAAAAGGAGGGAAGATTCTCATGGTCATTTGTAATGCCAGCCTTATCCTAATTCCAAAACCAGAGAAAAACACTAGAAAGAACATAAAAGTTACATGGATGCTAAAATGCTCAACAAAATATTAGCACACTGGATCCAGAAGTGCATTACTAGTAAAAAGGTCATACACTATAATCAAGTGGGGTTTATTCTTGGGATGCAAGGTTGATACAACATCCTCAAATCAGTAAGTGTGATGCACCACATAAACAAAATGAAGGATAAAAATCAAAACAGTAGATGCAGAAAAAGCACTTGATAAAATCCAGCACCCATTTATGATTAAAACACACACACACAAAACTCTTAGCAAATGGGAATAGAGGGAACACAGTTCAATGTAATAAAGGTGCCATATATGGCAAACCCACAGCTAACACTTTACTCACTGGGGAAAAACTAAAAGCATTTTGCTTAAGATCAGGAACAAGATAGGGATGTCTGATTTCACCACTCTTTTATTCAACATAGTACTGGAAGTTAGCTACAGCTATTACACAAAAGGAAGAAATAAAAGGCATCCAAATTAGAAAAGAAGAAATAAAGCTCTCATTATTTGCAGATGACATGATACTGTATATAAAAAACCCTAGGGACCCCACCAAAAAACTACTAGAACTGGTAAGAGAATTCAGTAAAGTAGCAGGATACAAAATTAATATTCATAAGTCAGTTGCATTTTTATATACCAATAATGAAATATCAGAAAGGGAAACTAAGAAAGCAGTTCCATTTCCAATTTCCCCAAAAAACAAACACATAAACCTAGTAATAAATTTAACCCAGATGGTAAAAGACTTGCACTTGGAAAACTATAGGTCACTGAGGAAAGAAAGCAAAGAAGATACAAATAAATGGAAGCATCACGGTGTTCACAGGTAGGAAATATTAACATCATTAAAATGTCCATACTACCCAAAGCAATCGATAGATTCAATGCAATTTCTATCAAAATTCCAATGGTGTTTTTCATAGGACTAAAACAAATAATCTCAGCATTTGTATGGAACCACAAAAGAACCTGAATAGCCATAGCAATCTTGGGAAAGAAGAAGAAAGTTGGAAGTATCATGCTACCTGATAACAAACTATCCTAAAGGCCATATTAATCAACACAGCATGATACTGGCGTAAAAAAACATTGATTAATAGAACAGAATAGAGATCCCAGAAATAAACTTATGCCTATATGGTCAATTAATATTTAACAAAGGAGATAAGAATATACAATGGGCTAAAAAAAAGTCTATGCAATAAATAGTGCAGGAAAAATCAGATAGATGCAAAAAAAAATGAAACTAGACCATCCTCTAACACCATATCTAAACTAATAAAAGCGAAATATTAAAATTAACCGTTTCTCGAGAAACAAGATGGCGGCATAGGGTAGACACCGCATATGCAGCTGTGAACAACTATTTCAGAAAAACCGCGAAAAGAACACACGGACACCCCTCGCACCCACAGGACGGCTGGCTGAGTGAAAATCCTACAACCAGAGAAGAGTCTGAGAATCAGAGCAGCAGCGGAAGCAAAGTACAGAGGTACGGAGGCGCGTGCACGGGCTTGGGGAAGGGCAGATACCGGAAGGCCGTGGTTCGTTTCCAAAACGGAGAGAGCCACAAGCTCCCAGCGGCTCTGAACTCCAGCTCCAGACGAGTTTTGGAGGTCCCACAGACAACCAGAGACTAGCATCAGAAGGAAATCCAAAACGGGTTTCTCTCAGCGTTGCTTACAGAAATAAACGTGGGACACAG
>PVJC01000858.1:0-108001 GCA_004026665.1 Murina feae | reverse complement strand
TGATCATTTCTTTCTGGAAGTAGCCGGTCTCCCTCTGCAGCCACTGACCTGCTGTGTATATGCCCTTCTCACCTTGCTGGGTCTCCAATACCCCATGCCAAACTGATACCACTCTTCTCTCAAAGCCAACAACCTCCATATCCCCATCAGTCTCTGACATCCCATGCCAGGTGCTTTCCCCGCTCCCCCAGCCACTTGACTGTCATCATCATCTAATGGCTTCTAGACTGAATTATTCAGAAGGGAAGAGGAGGAGGGAAGATTTGTAAGTCCACTAAGTACATTAGATGCAGTTTCAGGGGCCTGCATAATTAAAAAAAAATAACTTTACCGAGATATACTTTGCATACTGTAAATTTTACCAATTATTAATTATTTAGTGACTTTTACTAAATTTATAAAATTATGCAAGCATCACCATAATCGAAATTTAACACATTTCCATAATCCAAAAAACATTTTCTTTTGCCCATTTGTAATTGATACTACCTTTTCTCTCAGCCTTAGGTAACCACTGATCTGCTTTTTGGCTGTGTAAATTTGCTGTTTCTGAACATTTCATATAAATTGGGTCATGCACTTTGTAGCTTTTGGTTTCTAGCTTCTTTCATTTAGCATGATGTCTTTGAGGTTTATCCATGTTGTAGCACACCTCAGTAGCTCACTCCTTTTCATTGTTGAAAATTGTTTCATTGTTTGGATAGACCACATTTTGTTAGTCCATTCATCAATTAATGGACATTTGGATTGTTTTTAGTTTCAGTCTATTATGAGTAAATGTTGCTGTGAACATTTACATAAAACATGTCATTGTGTGGACATATGTTTTGTTATTTCTTTTGGGCAGAGTACTAGGAATTGAATTGTGTTGTATGGTAAGTTTATACTTAATTTTAAAAAGCTTACATTTCTGTACTAGTTGTATCATTTTATATTCCCATGATCATTTTTCTACATCCTCACAAACACTACATATTCTGTATTCTTGATTATAACCATACTTTTGGGTTTGTAATAGTAGCTCATTGTAGTTTTTATTTGCATTTCCCTACTAACCAATGATTTGAGTATCTTGCCATGTCTGGTAGACTGTCTATTAAAATTTAAAAATTGATTCATTTATCTTACTGAGTTTTGAGTGTTTTACATATTCTGGATACGAGACCTTTATCAGATACATGATTAGTGAATATTTTTTCCTCATCTGTGTTTTGTATTTAATTTCTTGGGAGTCTTTTGAGGTAAAAAAAAATTTTTAATGGATCATGCTTTTGGTATTGTATTTAAGAACTATTTGTTCTCAAGGGCATAAAATTTTTCTTTGTTTTCTTATAGAAGTTTTATGTTTTTAGCCCTTAAATTTCTATCTGTGATCTCTCTGAGTTAAATTTTGGGTATGGTATGAGTTAAAGGTCAAAGATTTTTTTTCTTTTTTAAATATGACTATTCATTTGTTCCAGCATAATTTGTTTAAAAGGCTATCAGCTTCTCAGTTTCTATGAAAGAGCCCAATGAAATTTTGATAATGATTGCTTTGAATTTATAGATCAGTTTGGGGCAGGTATTGTCACCTGGATGATATTGAGCCTTCCAATCTATGAACATGGAATCTCTCTCTCTTTCTCTCTCTCTCCCCCTTCCTCCTTCCCTCTCTCTCTCTTCCTCTCTCTCTCTCTATATATATGTATTTTCTTTATCAATATTTTATAGTTTTCAGTGTACTAGTCTCACACTTCTTTTGTTAAATTTATTCCTAAGTATTTTATTCTTTAATGCTCTTGTGAATGGAATTATTTTCTTAATTTCATTTTTTGATTGTTTGTTACTACTGTATAGAAATACAACTTATGTATACATATATATATTCATGTATCCTATGATCATGCCAAGCTTGTTTATTAATAGTTTTATAAAATTCCTTGAGATTTCCTACATATAGGGTCATCTTGTGAATAATAACTTCTTCCTTTCCCATCTAGATCCTATTATTATTATTATTATTGTTATTATTATTATTACTGCACTGTCAAGAAGCTCTAGTACAATGTTGAATAGAATTACAAAAGTAGATGTTCTTGCCTTGTTTCCTTTTTGGGAGAAATGCATTTAGTTTTTTCCCATTAAAGTGTTAGATGTAGGATTTTCATAGGTTGAGGATGATTACTATTCCTAGTTTGTTGAGGGATTTTATTATGAATGTGTGTTGGACTTTTGTTAAATGTGTTTTCTGCATTTATTGAGATGATCATGTACTTTTTTCCCCTTTATTTTATAAATCTGGTTTTATATATGTATATATATACACACACGTACATATATATATATATATATATACATACACACACACACATATATATAAATTTGGTTTTGAACCAAATTTATACTAATGTCATAAAATAACTTAGGCAACTTTTATTCCATTTTCCAGCACAACTTTATAAGACAAGGATTACTTGTTCCTTGAAATTTGTCAGTAACAATAACTAGAATTATTGTTGTAATAATAACAATAATAGATAATAGTAATTATTGTATTTTTCACCCTGCTCATTTGCAGTCAGTCAGTTTTCCTCTGGAAAGCTACCTGGCTTGTGGTGTGAGTAGCATGGAGATGCATTGTCTTCTATAATAAAAGCCTAGCATGCTAAGTATCCGGTCATCTGGTCATCCATTCAACCAATCAAAGAGTAATATGTTAATGATATGCTGAGGCTGCTCAACTGCTTGCTATGATGTGCACTGACCACCAGAGGGCAGACCCTCCAACTGGTAGGTTAGCTTGCTGTTGGGGTCTGGCCAATCAGGACTGAGCAAGATGAGCCAGACATGCCCTGGAGCCCTCCCATGGTTCCTCCCCAGCTGGCCAACCTTTCGCATTCTTCCCCAGCCTCGATTGTTCGCTGGCAGGGTCCCTCGGCCTGGCCTGTGCCCTCTCGCAATCCAGGCTGAGGGGACCTCCCCTCCCCAAAGTGCATGAATTTTGTGCACTGGGCCTCTGGTAAACTTCATAATGGAAGGATATACACAACTCAGTGCAGATATATGGAAACCAATCTCTACTTCAGTCCTGGAGAACACAAGGGAGTTCTAGAGAGAAGGAAACTCTTGACTTGGGAATGAACACCTCTTTGTTAGGTAGACATTTAGGACTAGGGTATTTAAATAGCATGTGCAAGGGACTGGATGCTTAGTGACATGGATGGTTTTGTATTGGGTGTAAAGTGAGTGGAGGATGGATTTGTGGAGAGATGGTGATGTGTAGGACAGCTAACCAGGGGCCACATCATGAAGGGTTTTGAATGACATTCTAATAACTAATTTAGATATTTGTTTGGTTATGGCATTTATCAGAGGATTTTGAACAGACCATTGATGTGATCATTTGATAGCTTTCTTTAAACATATTATAACTTAAATTTGAAAAATGGTTGTAGCAATTAAAATGCAGAATAATTATTGTATCATATTACTGCTTGCTACAAGTTTCTTCTCCCACCTGAGTAAATGTTCTACCACAACTATCCCCTTCCTATTCACTTTACATATATGTAAGCCACCTACTTTTTAAATTTAATTTGTATTTTGTCAAAGTAATATATGGACATAATTTCTAAATCAGTTATTTAAGGCTTATAATAAAAAAAACTAGTTATTAGAGAATACCTCTCCTACCATCCTTGATTTTTGCTTCTCAAAACTAATCACCTTAATTTCTTTTTGTCTACTTTAATATCAAATCATTGTGATTTCGTAATTTTTGTTCCTACTTGAATAATTGAATGCTATGATTATGCTTGTTTTTGTTTTTCTGAATGTAATAATTGCCTCACTTTTGCATTGCTTTATATTCTATATGGCACTCATTTTATTCATCCCAAAATTTCCACCAGAGCTGCAAAATGCTTCTCAATTGTATAACAGTAGATTTAACTATCTCTCTCTCCACTCCTCCCCCCATCTCTCAAACACACACACACACACACACACACACACACACACACATTACTTCTAGAGCCCTCTCATCTTCTGCTTCAATTTGGGCTGGTTATTCCTTAGTCCTTTTGCATAGCTGTCATCATGAGTTCCTCTCTCCACTGAGTTCCCCAGATCTTCTGCCTTTCTCTTAGCTTAACCTTTCATTTTGGTGGAACAATGATTGTTAAAATCTCCTTGCTACATACAAGACATTTTGCACTTCCCTTTAACCAGTACCTCTCAAAGAAACTGGCCTGGAAGTGTAACCTGGGATTTGGCTTATAATTTGGAACTTCCAAAGACATCATGGGAACTAGAGAAGACAAACCAAATGTACCACAGCTTTCCAAAACACTATGTAATCAGAAATAACTTTATATTACTTCATTTTATCAAGGGCCATATTTGTGGAACGCCTCTGTAGTAGACGTGTACTCCATTAAAAAAATATCCTTACGATCAACCGAAGGACTTGTATGCATGCATGTAAGCCTAACCAATAGACACAGACAACAGGGGGGTGAGGGCATGAATGGGGGGTATGTGAGGGGGAAATGGAGGGGGTAAGGACATATATGTAATACCTTAATCAATAAAAGAAATAATAAAAAAATATACTGTATTTTCCGGCGTATAAGACGAGTGGGCGTATAAGACAACCCCCAACTTTTGAGAAGACTTTCCTGTCTTAAAAAGTTGTTTTATACACCGGAAAATACAGTATATATCTTTAGTCTCATTGGCCACTTTCCATTGATTACCAAGAGATGTACTGCTTTAAGAATATATTATAAGAGAACTAAGATGCAGCATAAGGTATATACCTGAATGCGCTGCCCCCCACAATCACATTGAACTACACCTAAAAAACTAAACAGCCATCTTCCCAGAACCAGGGAAGTGGAAGCTCTACCACTAGAAGGAAAGAGAAAGTGCATTGAGACTGGGTAGAAGGTGCAGAGGTGCCAAGAACAAAGAGGTTTGGAGGTGCGCGAAATGGTGGCCATGGCGGCAGCACCTGGGTACGCGGTTTGTCCCAATCGGAAGGTGGATACAAGCCTCCAGGGCTGCACTGAACTCGTTTCAGGCTGTATGGCATGTTGTTGGAAAGCAAGAGTAGCTTTCTCGCAGAGCTGCTCGCAGCGATCATTGTGACTGTGGAGGCGCGGAACTCCGAGACTCAGGGACTCAAGGGCATGGAGATGCCAAAACGTGGAGACAGCTGAGGACAGCCATCACTGTTTGCTCCGCCTTCGTGATTCTCTGAGACCCCGCCCCACCCAATTTACAACCCCACTCAAGCTGTAGACAGCAGTGCAAATGAATTGCCAGTCTGCCTGCAAACTAACTTAACAAACTGCACCTGGGACAGAGAGCCCCAAAAGTTCCAAATCCAAAAAAGGGGAGAAATCTATAAATCTTGCTGTAGCTCCTGCTGGGTGGACTCACACAGCAGCTGACTTTGCACCTCCTTGGAGAACCAGGAGCCCTACCCATTGGCCAGATACCAGATTTTAACTCTTCACATCCATAAAGGACACACTCAAGAGGCAGACTCAGTGAGCACCAAAGCCTCACTGAAGCAAGTCCTGCTTCATAAGGGTGTCTCCTGCACAGCAGTTCTTCCACTATAGACACAATCAGTCCTCACAATCAATTGGCCTGGAGGTCATTTCCTCCCAGTGATACCAACAGCAAATCAAGGCTTAACTACAACAAAACTGTGCACCCAGCCCACAGAGGCGTACACCAAGAGTGTCCACCCCAGGTGATTGGGGAGACTGAGCCAATGGGCCCAAGAGGACACCTACCACAAAAAGCCATGCTATTGACACAGGGAAGCAGCCAAAATGCGGACACAAAGAAACAGGCCACAAATGAAAGTAAAGGAGGAAAGCAAACTACTGGATATAGAGTTCAAAACCACCGTTAATAAGGCTACTCAAGAATCTTCTACGAACCTCTGAGGAACTTGTGAGACCTTCAAGGATCTTAATGAGAATACCAAAAAAATGGAAAAAGACCAGTCAGAAATTAAGCATACACTGACTGAAATAAAGAATAATATACAGAGGTCTAATAGCAGACTAGAGGATCCCAAGAATCATGTCTAAGATTTGAAATATGAGGAAGCAGAAAACACCCATCCTGAAAAGCAAAAGGAAAAAAGAATCTCAAAATATGAAGGTGGTGTAAGGAGCCTCTGGGACAACTTCAAACGTACCAATTTCTGAATTATAGGGGTGTCAGAAGAAGAGAGAGAGCAAGCTATTGAAAGCCTATTTGAAGAAATAATGACAGAAAACTTCCCCTACCTAGTGAAAGAAATGGACTTACAAGTCCAGGAAGCACAGTGAACCCCAAACAAAAGGAATCCAAAGAGGACCACACCAAGACACATCATAGTTAAAATGCCAAGGGCAAAACACAAAGAATCTTAAAAGCAGCAAGAGAAAAACAGTTATATACAAGGGAGTACCCATATGATTGTCAGCTGATTTCTCAACAGAAACCATGCAGGCCAGAAGGGAGTGGCAAGAAATATTCAAAGTGATGAATAGCAAGAACTTTACAACCAAGATTACTCTACCCAGCAAAGCTATCATGTAAAATTGAAGGTCAGATAAAGAGCTTCACAGACAAGAAAAAGCTAGAGGGGTTCATCACCACCAAACCAGGATTATATGAAATTCTGAAGGGTGTTCTTTAAGACGAGGAAGAAGAAGGAAAAGGTAAGGATAGCAATTATGAACAACAAAGTGACAACAAATACATATTTATCAATAAGTGAATCTAACAAGTCAATAAAAAATCTGATGAACAGAATAAACTGGTGAATATAATAGAAGTAGGGGCATAGAAAGGGACTGACAGTTCTCGGGGGGAAACAGGTGTGAGGGGCGTGGGAAGAGACTGAACAAAAGTCTTACACCTATGGATGAAGACAGTGGTGGGGGTTAGGGCATGGGGGGGTGGGAACCAGGTGGAGGGGAGCTGTGGGGGTTAAAAAAAAGAGGAACATCTGTAATAATCTGAACAATAAAGATTTATTTACAAAAACAAGGTAAATTTTAAAAGGTAAAAAAAAAAAAAAGAATACATGACAGGACTGTTCTATCTTATTTGTTAGTTATCCAAATAATAATAACTGTGTATCAGGCACTGTACTGGCCACTGGATATTTAGACATGCTTAGAATACCCAGATTCTGAAGCAGTGTTCACTCTAAGGCTTTTAAATTTCTCTCCCATCTCTATTACCAAGTCTATTTAGATAGAACTTTGGGAATTTGAGCATCAACTATAGTCACTAATGACAGAATTGTCTGGTTTTCTAGGTGGTGGGTGCATTTACTAAGGTGAGGGGGGCAAATCTTTTCTCATCTTTAGATTGAGGATGAGGAAAATGCTGCTCTGTCCTGTTAGAGAAATTTCCCACTATATCACATGATTCCAGGGGAGGAGGAGATTGCACTGGTTTACATTTGGCCAGTTTCCCCCTCTCCTCACATCTTTTCCTTTAAAACTATTGATTTATTCCAAGCGTTCTGCGTATATTAAATCCATGGTGATACCTTGGACATTGGCATTTAAGTTTTGGGCATATATATGTTTGTTTCTTTTCACTGTAAATTGTGATTTTGCAGGAGCATGTTGCTGAGACTTTTGGGTTTGACTGTTATAATCTGGTAGGAGCTGAATCATGCTTTCCTTGCATTGTTGGTGGTCTTTTTTTTTTCTTTAACAGAGTGAAAGGGTTCAGGATTGGCCAGAGTAGAGATAATCTGTACCCCTTTAATTTTTGTCTGGTTTGAGATAGTTCTTTGCTGCACCCTTATTTAGAGTTGGTGGTGACAATGGTAGTCAAGATGGTCATGACTGAAAAATTTGGTGAAACATAGATTTTGCTGAGTCTTTGCTATAGCAGGTCTCCTCTCAAATGTTTGTCACTATGTCAATGTTTTGCTCCAATCCCTATGGTAACTTTTGTCTTTTATTTTCTTTTTCCCAGCTTTATTGAGGTATAGCTGACATAATATTGTGTAAGTTTATGGTGTACTGATGTGATGGTTTGATACACATATTTATTGTGAAATGTTTACCACAATGAGGTTAATTAACACATCATTCATTTCACATAATTACCATTTTGTTGTTGTTCTTGTCCTTGAAAACATTAAAGCTCTACTCTCATAGCAACTTTCAATTACTGCACGTCCTTAAGTCACATTGTTTCATTGAAATGCTCTAGGAACTTAAGTCTTGTTTATATCAATTAACCTGTGATAAATTGGTTTCATTATATGTCATTTTGCTTGAAGTCACAGAATCTATTGATGATGTTAAGTGGGGGCTTACTGTATACAATACAGTATTGCTAAATATAGTCACCATGCTGTATATTAGGATAGTTCTAGGGTAGTTCTTTTTCTTTTATAATGTTTTTATTGATTTTAGAGAAGAAGGGAGAGGAAGAGAGAGAGAGAAACATTAGTGATGAGAGAGAATCATTGATCGTCTGCCTCTTACATGCCCCCTACTGGGGATCAAGCCCAGGCAACCTGGGCACATGTCCTGACTTCAAATTGAACCATGACCGCCTGGTTTATAGGTCAACACTCAACCATTGAACCACACTGACTAGGCCTAGGGTAATTTTTTGTTGTTGTTTTCTTTTATTGTGTAAAGTTTTACTAGTGCATATGTCTCCTTTTTCCCCAATTGATACCCCCCCTCCAGCCATTCCCACCCTGGGTAAGCCCCCACCTCCCCAGTGCCTGTGTCCATTGTTTATACTAATATGCATGCATACAAGACCTTTGGTTGCTCTCTAACCCCCTCACCTCTCCTGTCATTTGTCTTTGGATCTATTCTTATTCACCAAATGATGTTGATCATTATATACCACATGTGAGTGAGAGATCATAAGATATTTACCTTTCTCCAGTTAGCTTATTTCTCTTAGCATAATGCTTTCCAGTTCCATCCATGCTGTTGCAAATGGTAAAAGTTCCTTCTTTTTTATAGCAGCATAGTATTCCATTGTGTAGATGTACCACAGTTTTTTAATCCACTCATCTGCTGATGGGCAGTTAGGTTGTTTCCAAATCTTAGCTATGGTAAATTGTGCTGCTATGAACATAGGGGTATATATATCCTTTCTGATTAGTGTTTCTGGTTTCTTGGGATATAGTCCTAGAATTGGGATTACTGGGTCAAATGGTAGTTCCATTTTTAACTTTTTTAGGAAACTCCATACTGTCTTCCACAATGGCTGCAACAGTCTGCATTCCCACCAGCAGTGCAAGAGGGTTCCTTTTTCTCTACATTCTCCTCGCCAGCACTTGTCATTTGTTGATTTGTTGATGATAAGGTAGTTCTTGATATCCTATCTGCCCACCTTTTTTCTTCCCCCTGAAGTTAGTGAGATTATATAAAATGTCCTTGTTTTTCTGGATATTTGCCTTTTAATCATCTTTACAGTGGAGCTCCACATTGAAGTCCTAAGGCAAAGAGAATGTAAGTTCCATTAGGCTTTCAACAAAAATATTAGTGTCTCATTGTGCCTTAGGGCAAGATACCTAGTCTCTCTGCGCTTCAGCTTCCTTTTCTGTACAAAGGGGATAATAATACACCAACTTCACAGGATGTGAGATATGTATATGTATATGCTTTCCAGTGGTTCTCCACCTGTGGGTCGTGACCTCTTTGGCATTCGAACAACCCTTTCACAGGGGCCACCTAAGACCATCCTGCATATCAGATATTTACATTACGATTCATAACAGCAACATTACAGTTATGAAGTAGCAACGAAATTAATTTTATGGTTGGGTCATAACATGAGGAACTGTATTTAAAGGGCCCTAACCTGTTTGGCTTGGTGGATAGAGCGTTGGTCTGCGGACGGAAGGTTCCCAGGTTCAATTCCAATCAAGGGCATGTACCTTGGTTGCAGACACATCCCCAGAGTAGGGGGTGTGCAGAAGGCAGCTGATCAATGTTTCTCTCTATCTCTCTTCCTTCCTCTCTGTGAAAAATCAATAAAATATATTTTTTAAAAAATAAAGGGCCAGAAGGTTGAGGACCACTTCGCAGTGCTGAGTTAGCACTTAATAAAATTAGCTATTTGATTATGGTTTTAAATGCTTAGCTAAACTCAGTAAACTGTGAGGAAAATCCCAAGGGACCTATGCCTAAGAGACAAAAAAACACCTAACCTATGGAAATCAGTGTTAAATCTTCCAAGGAAGATGGCCAGGGAGGGATGTGTACTAGTCTTGATATCCATGACAGGGAAAAGGGTATAAGGCCTTGGTCTTGTCTCAGGTAGGGATACCATCCACTAGGTTAGTGTAGAATTGAGACCCACATAAAATTAGGACCCTCAAAGGACTTTACCCTCAGAGAAGGAATAGACTAGGGAACCAGTTTACCTACTGGATGAAAAAAAGTTTTTTAATCTCATTTGGCTTTTAAGTAGATCTCTTAGTAATAAAGAAAAATGCATACCTATTGGGATGATCAGTTTTGTAAGTTATACAAATGTCTAATCACTATGTTGTACACCAGAAACTAATATAATATTTTATGTCATCTGTAACTGAAAAACTAAATAGATAAAAAGAAGATATTTGCATACAAAAAGAGAGAAGCAAGTCTCCCTTGAGAATTTTTAACTCTAGGCCTTTACCTAACTGAATTTGAGGACTGGATTTTTTGCTTAGTGCGGTCTAAGAACTGTTCTGGCTTGGTAATAATCCTGTCAGAAACAAATTCAAAATTTATTTTAAATGACACATCCTCAAATCAGGTAGCACAACATTCCCATGAATAAAGCTGGACTGAAGATGAGTTCACAGTACAAAATTATAGACCATAGAAGGGAACACTTCAGCACAAGTCAAAATAAATAGAAAATTGAAACTGTAATATTAGAACTTCAGAGAATAATATTATGGGTAAAATCAATAAAGTAATTACATTTAAAATGATCCTATATAATAAAAGGCTAATATGCAAATCAACCAAACAGCAGAATGACTGGTCACTATGATGCTCACTGATCACTAGGGGGCAGATGCTTAATGCAGGAGCTGCCCCCTGGTGGTCAGTGCACCCCCACAGGGGAAGCACCTCTCAGCCAGAAACCAGGCTCACCCACAGGCTTGTGGCCGGTGAGCCACAGTGGCAGTGACGGGAGCCTCTCCCACCTCCGCTGCAGCGCTAAGGACCCCTCAGGGATGTTTTGGACTGTGAGAGGGTGCAGGCTGGGCTAAGGCCCCCCCCCCCCCGCCCCAGTGCACGAATGTCGTGCACCAAGCCTCTAGTTTCGAATATAAAAGAAGGAAACAAAAATGAGAGAAAAGACATGTAATTTTAAAAGACCAGCCATATTTAGACTCACTAGTATTGCATCATTGAATTTGAAAACCCAACATGTGGAAAAAGTTTCTAACATTGTATCTGGAATGCAGCACAGAGATAGAAAGATGTAAAATATGAATGAGAGCTAAGAAAAATGAAAGGTACAATAAAGTGGTCCAACGGAATATACAGTAATGGAGGTGAGGCAATATTCATAGAGATAATGACTAACACCTTCCAGAATTGATTAGAAACAAACAAAATAATATCATGAAACATGACAAGTAGAAATAAATCCTCTTCTATATATATTACAGTAAAATTACAGAACCATAATAACAGAAGTTTTAAAAGGAAGTAGAGAACCCTCAAGAATCCACAAAAACTGAAAGAGTTCTAATAAATGAGTTCAGCAAAGGAGTTCACCCAAGAAAATGGAAATGCACAAATATGTTTAGCAGCATCAGTTATAGTACCTCCAAAACAGAAACAATCCAAATACCCATCAATCAATAGCTAGATAAACAAAATGTGGTATATTCACACAATAGAATATTAGCCATAAAAAGAAATGAAATACTGATAAATAGTATAACATGGATGAGTCTTGAAAACATTATGTTAAATAAAAGAAGCCAGCCCTAGTCAGTTTGGCTCAGTGGATAGAGCGTCGGCCTATGGACTGAAGTATCCTGGGTTCGATTCTGGTCAAGGGCATGTACCTTGGTTGCGCTCACATTCCTAGTAGGGGATGTACAGGAGGCAGTTGGTCGATGTTTCTCTCTCATCGATGTTTCCAGCTCTCCCTCTCCCTTCCTCTCTCTAAAAAATCAGTAAAAAAAATATATTATAAATAAATAAATAAAAGAAGCCAGACACAGAAGGCCACATAATGAATGTATGAGTCCGTTTCCATGAAATATTCAGAATAGATGAATCTACAGAGACAGAAAGTTCATTCGTGGTTGCCTGGGGGAAGATACAGGTGGTTTTCTGTTTTTCTTTTTGAGGTGGTGAAAATGTTCTGGAATTAGATAGCAGTGATGATTGTACAGCCTTGTGAGTGTGTTAAAAATTGTGGTGTTGGCCCTGGCCACGTGGCTTAGCTGGTTGGAGCATCATTCTGTACACTGAAAGGTTTCTGGTTCAATCTTGGGTCAGGGTGCATACAGGAAGCAACCAATGGATGTTTCTCACATCTCTCTCTCTCTCTCTCTCTCTCTCTCTCTCTAAAAAAATCAGTAAAAACATATCCTTGGTTGAGGATTTTTTTAAAAGCCACATTGAATTGTACACTTCAAAAGGTTGAATTCTTTGGTATGTGAATTATATCTAAAAAGTATAAGAAATTAATAGTACAAAAATAAAAGCCAGCAGAGAAAAAAGAAAAATTAACTTCAAAGAAACAATCCTAAGAACAAGCTTCTCAACAGTCATAACAGGAGCAATAAAGACAATGGAATAATTTTTTTGAGGAATTAAGAAAGAAGTTATTCTCAGCAAATTCTGTGGAATTCTATACAGCCCGTCCTCAATTAATATTTTGTTTAATGTCTTTTTGTTACAAAAAGATGCCTTGGAACTTAACTCTTGTTTATATCAATTAGCCATTGGTAAAATTGGTTTCATCGTACTTTGTTTTGACATAGTTCCAAGAACCCATTGATGGCATCATGTGAGGAGCTGCTAAATTATCATTAGAAGTCAGTAGCAAAGTAAAGACATTTTCAGACAAATATTAAATTGAGGAGGTTTGTCACTATTAGTTTCTCACAGAAATAATTGCCAGAGGGTAATTTGAGGAAAAAAGAAGAAAGGTATGATATCCAAGAGGGAATGCTGAGCAAAGAAATTGGAAAATATATGAGTAAATCTAAGCAAGCAATTATTGTATAGTACGATAATAAGTACTAATTTGGCCATATAAAGGCAAGATAGACAGGAAACACTGGGCCACAATGACATGTAAATTTGGAAGAGGGTGGGGAAGAATTGGAGTTAAGATCTTTTAATTTGGTTCAGACGGTTGTGATGCTAGTTAATCTAAGACAAGAGTACGTGTTAAAACTTTAATAATAGTAACTACTTTTTAAATATATATATATATATATATATATATATATTTAATTTATTTCAGAGAGGAAAGAAGAGTGAGAGAGAGATAGAACCATCAGTGATGACAGAGTCATTGATTGGCTGCCTCCTGAATGACCCCTACTGGGGATTGAGCCCACAACCCCGGGATGTGCCCTTGACCAGAAGTGAACCCCAGATCCTTCAGTCCACAGGCCGATGCTCTATCCACTGAGCCAAACCAGCTAGGCCAAAAATAATACTTATTTTTTTAAAAACAGAGAATAAACTGTATAATTTCCAAACTATGGACCAGGGGTTAAAAATTACTTGGTTGCTTTTCTCTGCCGATAGCACTCTTGCAAACGTGGTGGACATCCCTAAAACCTGCTGAACTTTCTGTAGTAAGTGTGGCTAGCATCAACCTCACAAAGTAATATAGTACAAGAAGGGCAAGGAGCCCTAACCGGTTTGGCACAGTGGATAGAGCTTCAGCCTGCGGACTGAAGGGTCCCAGGTTTGATTCCAGTCAAGGGCATGTACCTTGGTTGCAGGCACATTCCCAGTGGGGGGTGTGCAGGAGGGATCGATGTTTCTCTCTCATTGATGTTTCTAACTATCCCTCTCCTTTCCTCTCTGCAAAAAATCAATAAAATATATTTTAAAAATAGAAGAAGGGCAAGGATTCTCTGTGTGCACAGGAAAAGCAGAGTTATGTTAGGAAACAGAATAACTGTGGTGGGCAGACTAAGCTGAAAAAAGGCTAAAACTTATGCAAAGAAGATTGTGCTGAGGCTTGAATGTGTTGAGCCCAACTGCAGATCTAAGAGAATGGTGGTTATTAAGAGATGCAACTGGGAGGAGATAAAAAGAGAAAGGGTCGCCTTGACCAGTTTGGCTCAGTGGATAGAGCGTCAGCCTATGGACTGAGGGGTCCCGGGTTCAATTCCGGTCGGGGGCATGTACCTTGGTTGCAGGCACATCCCCAGTCGGGGGCGTGCAGGAAGCAGCTGATCAATGTTTCTCTCTCATCGATGTTTCTAACTCTCTATCCCTCTCCCTTCCTCACTGTAAAAAATCAATAAAATACATTTTTTTAAAAAAAGAGAAAAAGTCAAGTGATCCAGTTCTAAGCTTAATATTTTCTTTTATTATATGACAGTAAAATCTTGATATGTTCACTTCAGAAAAAAAGAATTTCTTGATCAATCCAAAGAGACTTGCCATCCAAAAAGAAAGAAAGGTAAAGGCATTTGAGGAAGAGCAGGTTACAGTTTGTATAAGGAAGTTGGGAAAGTGACACTTAAATAAAATCTTGAAGGAGGTGTGGGGATTTTTGCTATTGCATAGTTGGGGGAGGGACTTTCCAGGTGTAGGAAACAATTTATGCATAGATGTGAAATTAGCAGCCTTTGGAACGTTTTGGACAGATAAGTGAAGTCATCCGATTTATGTTTTAGAAAGGATCACTCTTGCTGCTTGTTCTGGGAACAGACTGCGGCTAGAAGACAAGAGTAAACTAGACGGATTAGTTAGGAGGCTATTAATCCAGGCAAGAGAGAAATAATGGATCATCTTCAAACAGCACCCTTAAATTGACTAAAAGAATATGTATTTTCTCCGTCTGTAGCTTCTCCATCTTCACGGGGTCATCAGCGTGGTGGCTTCTCTGAAATAACATCTGGAAGTGCTGGACCTTAAATGGCCCTAGATTCTTCTCTCCTTCATTGATGATACTTAATGAAACAGAAATGTGTTTTGTTTTGTTTTCATTCTGAATTCTGAAAGGCGGTATCCAAGTGCCAGTCAATTGGGAAGTGCTCAAGCTCCTAAATGCAGCTGGACTCCTGGGATTGGGAGATTGGAGAGGCTTCAGGGTTTGCAGCCATGCATCCTACTCCTTACCCTATATTGCTTCAGGCTGAGAAGCAGACTTCTCAGATAAATTTATGGCAGCTTCTTCAGGTGTTCAGATTTTCTGAGTACCTGCTAGTTACTGAAGAGAGGGGTTTTGAAGGCTAGGGACTCTCTAAATATGGCCACAATTCAGTGGTACCACAGATATGGCACAGTGTGCCTTGTCCTTGTTCACACTGTCCACTGAGATGACCATGGTAAAGATGTATGAAGATGAAATGCCAGGCCTTGCTCTGAGTGACCATGGGACTGGGGTGGTACAGTAGTCTGCCCTTACCTGCAGTTTTACTTTCTGCAGTTTCAGTTATTTGCAGTCAACCATGGGTTAAAAACATTACATGGAAAATTCTAGAGAGAAACAATTAATAAATTTTAAATTGTGCCCCTTTTTGAGTAGTGTGATGAAATCATGTACTCTCTGGCTCTGTCCTGCCTGGGACATGAATCATCCCTTTGTCCAGCATAGCCCCGCTGTATACATTACCCACCTGCTAGTCATTTAGTAGGTATCTCAGTTATTAGGATTAACTGTCACGATATCACAGTGCTTGTGTTCAGGTAATCCTTATTATACTTAGAACAATGCTTTCTTTACAGCATATTGAATAAAGTGCCTTTTATTACAGTATCTGTATATATGATCTATATATAAAAGGCTAATATACAAAGTGTTCCCTCAAGAGTTCGACCAGGAGTTTGATCACTCACTATGATGTGCACTGACCACCAGGGGGTGGTGTGGAACAAAAGAAGGCCCCAGCCAGCAGCCAGAAGGCCCCAATCAGCCCTGATCACCAGCCAGGCCTAGGGACCCTCTCTACCCATGCACAAATTTTGTGCACCAGGCCTCTAGTATTGTTATAATTGTTCTATTTTAATATTAATTACTAGAGTCCTGATTTATGAAATTCGTGCAAGGGACTCGCCTCTCACAGCCCTGGCTTCTTCCGGAAGGTCATTCGGCTGTTTGGTCTAATTAGCATATTAGCTCTTTATTATATAAGATATTATTATATAGGATTGTTAATCTTTAACTGTGCCTAATATATGAATTAAAACTTTGCCACATGTATGTATAGGGAAAAACATGGTATAAATAGGGTTTGGTACTATTTGCCATTTCAGACATCCACTGGGGGGATCCTGGAAGACAGATGAGGGGAGACTGCTGTATTGGGCAGCAGTCTGGTTTAACCATAGGCAGTAGAGGATCAACTCAAGAGGCTTCCAGGTTACCTCCCATCAGCTAAGAGTTAATGTGCCTGACTCTGTAAACATTCAGTGCTGTCATCTTACTGGGAAGAAAGAATTAAGACTTTTTATCTTCTAGGATCCTGGAGAAATGGCCAGAATCTGTTGAAATGGAAAAATTAGCCATTTCCTAGTTTTGGATCTCAGCTAAGTCATGGCATCTCTACCGGGGTGCCTGACCTTTTTTCTCCCTGGCGGCTGTTGCTGATTTGCCAAGTGAGATTATGTGTACCTTCATAAAAAGGCATGTGGCCTGGACATATGATCTTCAGTGTTTTGGATTTTATTTTAAATAAGATATGGGAAATGAAATTAGTATCAATTATCTGTCCCTGCAGTTTTAAGAAATCTTTATTTCTATACACGGACTTTAGTCATAATGGTTTGATATGCCTTACATGAGCCAGGTGTACAGGTATCCTCATATTTTAATACTGTAACAAATTGTTCTTATCCATTTATTCATTCATTTAATGAATATTTATTGCAAACTTACCATGTGCCAGGCAGTGTTCCAGGCATCAAGGAATACAGCAGTAAACAAAGCATGCAGCAGCCCCTGATCCCGTAGAACTTAAGATTCTCATGGGAAGAGAAACAAACAAAATGACTGTGCAAAACATATACTGTTAGATAGTAGAACATGCTATGGATAAAAATATAACAGGAAAGGGAGATAAGGGGGTTTGAGGGATGGTTACAATTTTAAATAAAATGATCAGGGGGAAATTTGTTGAAAAGATTGTACTCGAGCAAAGACCTGGTGGAGGTGAAGGAGCAAGCCATGAGATATATCTGGGGAAAATATAGGCAAAGGAAATGCCATGTGAAAGGCCCTGAGGCAGTGGCATGCTTCACATGTTCTAAGAAAAGCATAGAGGTCCATGTGGCTGGAATGAAGTTGGTAAGAGCGAAAGACAGAGTAGAACTCTAGACCGTATAAAAGCCTTGTAGGCTGTTGTAAGAATTTGACTTTTACTCTAAGTGAGATAGGGAGAATTTTAAGCAGAAGAGTGACTTTGATATTACTTGCATTAAAAAATTTTTGCAGCCCAGCCAGTATGGCTCAATGGTTGAATGTAGACCCATAAACCTGGAGGTTCACAGTTTCATTTCTGGTCAGGGCACATGCCCGGGTTGTGGGCTTGATCTCCAGTGTGGGCATGCAAGAAGTAGCCAATGGATGATTTTCTCTCATCATTGATGTTCCTATCTCTCCTTCTCCCTTCCTCTCTGAAATCAATAAACAAACTTTTTTTGCATCTTTATTGAGGTATGATTGAACTATAATGTCTAATAGAATGTATGTATTTAAAACATATAATTTGATTGGGTTTGCCAAAGGTACACATCTGTGAAAACATTAGCACAACCAACATCATGAACATAGCTGTAGCTCCCAAGATATTCCTCATACCTCTTTATAATCCCTTTCCTACCTCTGTTCTGGCGACCACTAATCTGCTCTCTCATTATAGATAGCATTTTCTTGAATTTTATATAAATGGAATTATTCAGAATGTGCTCTTTTGTTTTGCTTCTTGCTTTCGGAATAATTATTTTGAGATTCATCCATTGTGTGAATGAATAGTTATTCCTTTTTATTGCTGAGTAGAAATCCATTGTATGGATATATGATGATGTGTTTGTCATTCACCTGTTAGTGAACAGTTGAGGTGGTTTCTAGTTTTTACCTGTCACAAAGAATAAACAGCACATTGTTGTGTCATGCTACTTTATCCAGTCTGATAATCTCTGCCTTAATTAAATATTCATTTGGAACATTTACATTTTATGTGATTATTGGCATAATTTTTTTTATTTGTTGATTTGAGAGAGAGGAAAAAAAACACACATTGATTTATTGTTCCACTTATTTATGCATTCATTGGTTGCTTCTTGAATTTGCCATGACCAGAGATCGAACCTGCAACCTTGGCATATCAGGACCACAATTACGCTCTAACTAGCTGAGCTACCCAGCCAAGGCTGGTATAATTGGGTTTTAGTCTATTATCTTGCTGTTTGTTTTCTCTTTGGTCCAATTGTACTTGTCTTTTCTTTGTTATTTTTCTGCCTTCTTTTGGAATGATTATTTTGATTTTTGAGAGAGTAAGAATGAGAGAGAGAACATAGATCAGTTGCCTCCTATATGTGCCCTGACCAGGGGCAGGGAGCTAACTGCAACACAGGTATGTGGCCTTGATTGGGAATCGAACCTGTAAACCCTTCACTGTGTGGGCTGGTGCTCTAACCACTGAGAACACCAGCCAGGGCAGCATGTATTTTAAAGGTATAATCCACAGAACTTGTTGGTTGTTTGAGACGTTGGTGTGAAGAAAAGAGAAGAATCAGCAATGACTTGTAGGTTTTTACCAAGCTTCTGGATGAATAGTGGTGCCATGTAATGAGATAAATACAACTTAGGGGAGTAGTAGCAGGTTTTAGAGGGGAATTAAGAACTCTGTTCGAGAAGTGTTAAGTTTGAGATGCCTTTTAGACATCCAGTTGGAGATGTCAATGGGCATTTGGATATATGAGTATTGCAATCCAGAGAGAGCACAGAATTAGCAATAATAAGCTGGGTATCAATCAGCATCATAGGAAAAATCATTTAGGGAAAATATAGGGAGAGAAGAAAAGACATTTCAGATCAGAGCCTTAGAGAAGGAACTAGCAAAGGAGAATGAAAAAGGAGCAGCTAGTGAGTTAGGAGGAAAAGTATTATGTTCTAGAAATTAAATGAAATATCTCAAGAAGAATTAACACAGATACTAGAAAAAAAGCCAAATATGCAAAAAATGCATAACTTATAACTACTTATAGGAAGTTCAGCAATACAAAATTAATATATGGTGATGTTACAGAAGAAAAAACCAAGCCACGCTTAGAGAAAGGGAGTTACATTTTAATTATGTGCAGGTCCAGAGAAAAATGTGTCTTTCAAATCCTGTCCCCCTACCCCCACATAGAGGCAACTCTCTTTGTTTACACTTTTTCAAGTCCTTTGTCTCCAAAATTTGGGATGAGACTTCTGAGCCTTCTAAGAAAAAAGGCCTGTGTGCAGGGAAGGGGCCATGAGACCATATCTCAAGGCCTGGCCTGGTGCCAGCACTGACAACTCTGTCTGGGGCATAGTTTATGGCCTTTCTGGAATGGGAGTAGTCTTATTTTCCTTATTATTTAAGCAAGCAAGCGTTTACAGAAGCGAAAATTGCAGGTTAAAGTTTCAAACAGCAGTTTTTATGTAAAACTAGAGGCCTGGTGCACAAAAATTTGTGCACTTGTGGGGGGGGTGTTCCCTCAGCCTGACCTGTGCCCTCTCACAGTCTGGGATCCCCCATCTGCTGGCTTAGGCCCAATCCCCGGCGGATTGGGACTAAGCTGGCAGTCAGACATCACTCTGGCAGCCCAGGAGCCCACGGGGGATGTCTACTTGCCAGCGGGAGCAGGCCTAAGCTACAGGCTAAGCTGCAGTCAGACATCCTTAGCACTGCTGAGGAGGCAGGAGAGGCTCCCACCACCACCACTGTACTGGCATCCGTCAGCCTGGCTTGTGGCTGACCAGAGCTCCTCCTGTGGGAGAGCATTGACCAATAGGGGCCAGCTCTTGCATTGAGCATCTGTCCCCTGGTGGTCAGTGTGTGTCAAGTGACCAGTCATTCCCAGTGGTTCTGCTTTTAGGGTCAATTTGCAAATTACCCTTTTATTATATAAGATGTTTGGGGGACAGGGGGTTGACAGCAAAGGGGCGCATGGGAACTTTCTGGGATAGTGTAATTATTCTGTCTTTTGCTTGGTATGTTATGTGGATATATATAATTGTTAAGGTTCATTGAACAGAACACTTAAGATCTGTATATCTTATTGAATATAAATTATATCCCGATTTTTAAAAAAAGAGAGTTAAAACTGTCAAATGATATTGAGAGATTATATAAAATGACTGACAATGAATTGTTGTCAAAAATGGCCTTGAAAATGGTGTAAACTTTTTTTAAGATCAAGTAATAGAGGGAGACTGTTGTATTAGAGAATAGAAGTCTTGGACATTTAATGGCTACTGAAGTAATGAAGGGTGCTCATGATTAGAATAAGTATGATGGTTTCGTAGGGAAAGGTACTTACAATTTCTCATCAAAATTGTGTTCTTGAGATTGATCTCAGTCCTTCTAGTAGTTTCTTGTCACATTTCCAGTAGCTCATTATGACAGTCTACCAGTCCTACAAAGTCTGCCTATGGCCTATCCTCATAGCTTCTATAACCTGTTTCTTTTTCTATCATTCTCCTCTCCTGTCACCCACTTGCCTTTTTCCCATTTCTTTAATATTCTCTTTCTCTCCATCTTTTGTCAGTACTGTTTACTTTGAGGATAAAGACTTTCTGTTCTTCCTTACTTTTTACCTCCTGTGCCTAGAAAGTCCCTGGTGCATAGTAGATGTTCAGTAAATGTTGGTTTGGATGGATATAAATGGCAAGCTTCCCTAATGCCTTTTAAAGGTGGGCTGACTTTCCAGCCCTGGTTCGATTCTGGTCAAGGGCACGTACTTCAGTTGCAGCTTGATCCCTGGCCCTAGTCGGGGTGCATGTGGGAGGCAACCAATCAATGTGTCTCTCTCTCTCCCTTCCACTTTCTAAAATCAGTGGGAAAATGTCCTCAGGTTTACAACAAAAAAGATGGAATGACTTTCAAATAAATGTATTTCAGTGGCAGATGTAGCATGAAATGACTTTCCATCATGATTTTTCTCCAAGAAAAAGCCTCAGGCATTAACATGTAGTGGAAAACCAACTTTATAGAAGGAGCCTAGACCTGTTTTGAAGCTTATGGTGAGATGAGAATATTAATTAATGGATTAAGCAGTTAAAAAAATTTCATAGATTAAGTTAATAGTTGAGTTTTTATGACTAGAACATTCATTTTTGTGAGATATGAGAATATTTATGACCTATGACTTTTGTTTTCTAAATAAATTTGCAGTGGTTATTCTTCATTTGATACCACTTAAGAAATGATTATTACCTCTAGAGAGTTCCTTCTGTTTGCTTGGGAAGCAAAAGGTAAAAATGGCAATGGCAATACAAAATAAAAGTTAAAACAGTGACAAAAGTTATTCCAAGGTGGAACATAGTGAATTATGAAATCTCACTGGTGCACACAGTAATTGTTAACCCAGTTTAAAACTATACTGTTCAGCCCACAGAATGGTGTCATTCTTTTGTTCCTCATTAGCCATTTAAGGTCTTTGGGCCCATGGTATGTGGCTCTGTTTTAACTAACGTTTGTGTTTTCATTGCAGTTGTCGGACAAGTAACCGCAAGAGTTTGATTGTGACCTCTAGCACATCACCTACACTACCACGGCCGCAGTCACCACTCCATGGACACACAGGTGAGTGCTTGAAGGTTAAGAAAGGTGAAATGAAAGGTGCCCAATTTCTTTCCTACTTCTCACTTTGTGGAGTTCAAAACATTACCTTGTCACTTCATTTTGCTGACTGAAGCATACAGAGCTCATGAGCATGCTTTCTGTGTGTTCCGTCAGTTTTTGGCTTAGTTGTTTGGACCTGTCCACATTTCTTTTGGTTTTGTGCTTTATTTATCTTGGGGCTCAGTATGTATCCTGGGGCCATAGCCTCTGTTCTACTGTGTTAAGAGTGCATTATGGCTCCAGTTATCTGGGGCCATATGATAAAGGCTCCATTAACATTTGTCCTACCATGCCCATGGATTAAAGCCAACAGTGATGATTTTCTGCCTCATGGGACTTCTGATAACTATTCCTTTGTTAGAACAGGAGTCAGTGAAAGGGAGAAATATTTGTTTCATATTGACATTGACTTCACATATTGGAATTTAAGCAAATGACTTCATGCATTCAGACTCTGCTCCATTTGGGCTCCTCCAGACAGTATAAAGACTGATTTCCTTGCCTCTGGCCGAGGAATATATAAAAATCATGAGGCAGACAACCTAATTTGAGTTAGCCATGTATTTTGCTCTAGACATGTATTCTTAGATCCCAGGAGAGCCAGATGGTGTAACTCAGCTTTGTGTAAAGGGTTACTACTTTCCAGTGAAAGTTCCAGGCCTAGGGGTAATGGAAATGGAGCAGACTTGAAAGCACAGGAAGCCGTCCCAAACTTGCTTCCTGGATTTGGTAAGCTAAGGGCTTATCTGTCCATAAGTACCAGCGTAGAGAAACAGGCAGCATGAAGCCGAATGAGATAGGTATGTTCACTTGGGTTTGTCTCTTTGCTCACAGTGTACTGTGTCTCTGGAGGGAGAAAGGGCGAGTGCATGTGGAGTAATTCTTTGAGCAGGTTAAGAGCCTGGTGATTCTGAAGTTGATCTTTGTCCTTTATAGAAGGGTCTCACTTTACTGGGCCCAGATCCAGGTATTCAGTGTGCTCATGGCCCTTTTCCAAGAATCAATTAAACTCTCAAACACTGTTACATTAGAAGACACCACCAAGAGCATGGGGTTGGGGGGTGGGACCCAAGGAATTGAAGACATACTTGGCCTTTAAAGCAGAGGTCTCATTATGCTTCCATACTTCCCCCACAAAATTGACTGGGTTATACATTAGCTCAGATAGCACATTCTACCCTGGAACTTCGTAAAAACTCAGCATGTATTTGACTGGCCTTTTCATCAAATAGAAGTAAATTTAGCACGTCTAGACCTAGTTTTCCAACTGTAATGTGAGTACTGGGCAGTAATTACTATTGGCTGCTCCTCTCTCAGATGATTATCTCTCTATTTAGATTCCTGGCAGTTAGAGTTTAGGACTAAATCTTCCCTACTCGAGTGGCTTTGATTGAGAACATCGTTAGGCCTTTTCAGGCTGCCTGGGTCTGTGGACTCTAGCTTTGAGTTAATATCTGTAACAAGCTCAGTTATCACTATCATAAATATTAGTTATCATTATTATCTCTCCTCAAATCACTGCAGAAAATTCAGGTGGATATAATTATAGATATCTACCATTGACTATCATACAAATAGTTTCACTGCCAAATATTCTGTGTTCTACCTCTTCATTCCTCTTTTGCCCTGTCCCTGGCATCCACTAATCTTTTCACTGTCTCTGTAGTTTTATCTTTTCTAGACTGCCATATAGTAGTTCAGGTTGGTTTATTTCACTTAGTAATATGCTTTGAAGATTCCTCTATGTTGCCTGGCTGGTGTGGCTCAGTGTTTGAATGTCCCATGAACCAGGAGGTCATGATGCGATTCCCAGTCAGGACACATGCTGGTGTTGTAGGCTTGATCCCCAGTGGGGGGCATGCAGGAAGCAGTCAATTAGTGTTTCTCTCTCATAGATGTTTCTGTCTCTCTATTCCCTTTCTCTTGCTTTTCCTAAAAATCAATAAAAATATGTATATATTTTTTAAAAGATTCCTTTATGTCTTATCTTGGCTTTATAGTTCACTTTTTATTTTAGCACTGAATAATGTTCCATTGTCTGGATGTACCAGTTTATCCATTCACCTAGTAAATGGCATCTTGGTTACTTCCAAGGTTTGGAAATTATGAAGAAAGCTGATGTAAACATCTGTTCAGATTTTTGTGTGGACTTAAGTTTTCAATACACTTTGGATAATTACCAAAGAACTTGATTGCTGGATCATATGGTTAAGGGTATATTTAGTTTTGAAAGAAACTGCTCAACTGCTTGATATGATTTCAATCATCTTTTGATTGAAACTTGTTTTGTGTGTTAACATGTGGTCTACCCTAGAAAATGTCCCATGTGCACTTGAAACAAATATATATTCTGTTGCTTTGGAGTGAAATGCTCTGAAGACATCAGTTAAATCCATCTGATCTAGAATGTCATTTAAGGTGGTTGTTTTCTTGTTGATTTTTTGTCTAGATCTACCCATTGATGTCATGAGGTGTTAAGTCTCCCACTAGGACTATTTTACTGTTGATCTCTCCCTTTATGTCCAGCAAGATTTGCTTTATATATCAAGGTGTTCCTATGTTGGGTGCATAAATGTTTAAAATGTTAATAGGTGTACCAGTTAATGCAGATTTTGTAATCAAAGAAAACATGATAATTTCAAGAGAAACATCAAAATTGCTTTATTCAAAATAATGTCCGTCACTAGCTACACATTTCCCCCATCTTTAGGTAATTTGTGGATACTGTACCAATAGAACTTTTCTTGTTTTGAAGCAAACCATTCAGAGACCCAATTTTCCACTTCTTTCTATGTTTTGAAGTGCTGCTCAGAAAGTGCATGTGCCATCGATCGGAGCAAGTGGTAATCTGAAGAGCAAGGTCTGGTGAATACGGTGGGTGGGTTAATACTTCCCAGGCAAGATCTTTTAACGTGTCTTTAACTGGTTTTGAAGTGTGTGATGGTGCGTTATCATGAAGCAGAATTACTTTGCCGTGTCTTCTGGCACATTCTGGTCATTTCACGATCAGAGCGTGGTTCAAATTGATTATTTGCAGTCAGTAGCGATCAATATTAACTGTTTCACCTGATTTTGGAAGCTCATAATAGACCACACCTTCCTGATCCCACCAAAGCAGAGCATGGTCTTCTTTCTGAAGTGATTTGGCCTGCAGTTGATGTTGATAGTTGACCTGGATCAACCCATGATTTTGTGCATTTGGGATTCTCAAAAATATACACTTTTCATCGCCAGTCACAAATCGATGTAAAAAAGACTTTCTTTCGTGCCATTGAAGCAACATTTTACTGATGACTTTTCGGTTTTTCATTTGTCTTTCGTTCAGTTAATGTGGCACCCATTTTCCTTCCTTTAAAATCTTTCCCATTGCTTGTAAACAATGGGAAATAGTTTGCTGAGCAATGTTGAATCTTTCTGCAAGTTGTTTTTGAGTTTGACACACATCTTCATCCACTAATGCTTGTAATTGTTGGTCTTCAAACTTTTTCAGTTGACCTGGACATTCTTTGACTTTCACATTGAAATCATCACTTTTAAAGAGTTTAAACCAGCGTTCACAAATATCTTGAGGAGGAACACGTTCACCATAAGCTTCCTAAAGTATATGATAACTTTCAGCAGCACTTTTCTTCAAAATAAAGTAATGAATTAAAACTTCCCACAAATGCTCTTTTTTTTGGCATGACATTCGACATTTTTAAGTGTAAAAATATCTGTGATGTTAACACTTTCAGCAAATTTGACATATGAAGTTTTGAAACTTGCTGTCAATATAGCAAAATAGCATACATATAAAATCGCATATGTATCAACATATGTGTAACTCCATCTAATGGAAAAAATCCTCATTATTAAGGTACACCTAGTATATCCTCTTCGATTTCTCCCTTTATTATTGTGCAGTGTTCTTCTTTGTCTCTTACTATAGCCTTTGTTTTAAATAATATTTAGTCAGATGTAAGTATTGCTACCCAGCCTTTTTAAAATTTCTATTTGCATGAAATACCTTTTTCTAGTCCTTTATTTTTAGTCTGTGTGTATCTTTCGTTCAGAGGTGGATCTCTTGTAGACAGCATATATATGGTTCTTTGGAGCATTTAAGCCACTATTTTTCTTAAATTTTAATTGATTTTTTTTTTTTAGAGAGAGAAGAGGGAGAGAGAAATATCAGTGTGAGAAAGAGATACATTAGTTGCCTCCCACACGTGCCCTGACTGGGGATAGAGCCTGCAACCCAGGCATGTGCCCTGACTGGGAATCAAACCACGAGATCCTGGTTTAGAGTTTGACACTTGACCACTGAGCCACACCAGCCGGGTGAATATAATGTGCTTCAGTATCATTTTTTTCCTCTTTCTTATGCTTAGGATTCTTGGATAATCTTGGATATGTGGGTTTATAGTTTGTTTATCTGTTAAATTTGGAGAATTGTCAGCCCTTGTTTCTTCAAGTATATTTTCTGTATTTCCCACTCTCTTCTTTTTTAAGGATTATTAGGCTGCTTGAAGTTGTCTCACAGCTTATTGATGTTCTGTGTATTTTTTTGCAGCTATTTTTCTGTTAGTGTTAATTATATGTTACATATGTATGTTCTATGAATACCAGCTTTATTTGAGTACCTGGAAGATTCTTTATATTCTACCCTCTAACCAGTACCACACCTGATCCTTGGAAAGCCAGTCATAGTAGAAAAGTCATGTCCAGGATTTCCTGGAGGCATTGGCTGGGTAGTTTCGGGAACCAACAAAAGGCGTCTAGCTTTATATGTCAAGAATCAAACTGAGCATATGAGTTAATCCTTGAGATGACACTATTTAACCAGTTAACTGCCATGATATTTTGAATTTAAATAAGTAAGTTCTGCTTGCATCTATGGTCGCTCATGGCGTACAAATGGTTAAAAGAATAGAGTTTTTTTTAAAGACTTTGATAATTCTGAGGAGGCCTTATCCTTATTAAGTCTTGGCTAACAAAACAACTTTTCTAAATCACTTTTCTTGCACCATGGTGGCTTGTACTAGCCAGAACATGGGACTAGATCATAGGACAAAGGCCTAGATGCATAGCATGGAAAACCAGAATTGGTACTAGGTTGAGAGCAGACCTGCATCAAAGGTTTTGCTCTGAGGATCCCAGTCAAGGGGATGCATGAAAGCTGAAAATGTCTCTTCCAAATTAGTTCTCCCTGAAAGAGTACCAGTGGTTCTCAACCTTCTGGCCCTTTAAAACAATTCCTCATGTTGTGACCCAAACCATAAATTATTTTTGTTGCGACTTCATAACTGTAATGTTGCTACTGTTATGAATTGTAATGTAAATATCTGATATGCAGGATGATCTTACGCGACCCCTGTGAAAGGATCGTTTGACCACCAAAAGGGTCGCGACCACAGGTTGAGAACTGCTGAGTACCTTTATATAATTGATACAGAGTTGCTGCATAGGATTGTTGAGCATTGTTTGAGAGGCTGGCTTTTCTTGGATCAGTACAGAAAAACAAGTGCTACCAGACCCTGTTGGATGGAGATAATGGGAAACAACTGGGCAGCTTTGTGGAACCTGGGAATATCCATACTCTATGCAGGAAACAAACTGTTGCAGAAAAAGCCAAAGCACGAAGGAAAAACCAAGATGGTGGCATAAGAAAACACCTGAATTTCTACCTCCCACAACCACTTCAAAACTACAAATAAAAGACAAAACGAACATCACCCAGAACCACAGGAAGGCTGGCTGAGTGGAAATTCTACAACTAGAAGGAAAGAGAACAGCACACTGAGACTCAGAGGAGGTGCGAAAGTAAAGTGCAGAGGTAGGGAGGTGTGGAAAGGGCTGGCAACCGAGGATGCGGTTGTCTTTTTCAATCAGGGAGACACAAGCTCCTGATGGCTCTGAACTCCAGTTCCAGGTGAGTCTCTGGGGACCCAGATTCATCCTGGGAGAAACTGGACTGTCTGACATTGGGCGGAACTTGAGGGCCACTTTCTCTCAGAGGTGCTTGCAGCGATTACAGGGGGACACTGAGATCCAGGGCCTCTTAGGGCTGGGCTGAGGATCAGCCATAGCTGTTTGCTCTGCCCTGTTCATTCCCTAGACCCGCCCCACCCAAGCTGTGTGCAGAGTGAATGACCTTCGTGCGTATGAATGACCTGGCCCTTTGCAATATAAAATTACCTAACAAACTCCAGCTGGGTCAGAGAGAACCAGAACATCCAAAAGAAGGCCCAAGGCCCCACAGCAGCTTGCATTGCTTCACAGCTGGGCCTCATCTGGGCACCTCCAAACCCCAAACAAAGAAGAGGAATCTGCAGATCTCTCCGTAGCTCCTGCTGGATAGCCTTAGGCAGAGGCTAAATTAGTACCTCCTTAGAGATCCAAGAGCCAGTGTGTCCAGTGGTCAGAGTGGGACCATCCAGATTACAACTCCTCAGATCCATAAGGGACAGACTCAGGGGACAGACTCAGTGAGCACCAAAGCCCCACTAAAGCAAATCTTGCCCCGTAAGAGTGTCTCCAGCACAGAAGTTCTCTAACCGTAGACACAGCTAATTCTCACAGCCAGTTGGCCTGGAGATCAATCCCTCCCAGTGATACCTACAACAGTCAAGGCTTAACTACAAGACTGTGCACACAGCCCACAAAGGGGTGCACCAAGAGTATCCACCTCAGGTAACTGGGGAGGCTGAGCCACTGGGCCCTATAGGACACCTAGCACACAAAGCCACTTTATCAATACAGGGAAGCAGCCAAAATGTGGAGACAAAGAAACAGGTCACAAATGACAGAAATGGAGGAAAGCAAACTATTGGATATAGAGTTCAAAACCACAGTTATAAAGTTTTTCAAGAATTTTCTAGAAACCGCTGATAAATTTAGTGAGACCCTCAACTATATGAAAAAGGACCAACTAGAAATTAAGCATATACTGACTGAAATAAAAACTAATATACAGAGATCCAATAACAGACTAGAGGATCCCAAGAATCAAGTCAAAGATTTGAAATATGAAGAAGCAAAAAACACCCAAATGGAAAAGCAAAAGGAAAAAAGAATCCAAAACTATGAAGATAGTGTAAGGAGCCTCTGGGACAACTTCAAGTGTACCAACATCTGAATTATAGGGTGCCAGAAAAAGAGAGAGAACAAGATATTGAAAACCTATTTGAAGAAATAATGACAGAAAATTTCCCCTACCTGGTGAAATAAATAGACTTACAAGTCCAGGAAGTGCAGAGAACCCCAAACTAAAGGAATCCAAGAAGGACCACACCAAGACACATCATAATTAAAAAGCCAAGAGCAAAAGACAAAGAGAGAATCTTAATACTTTGTAAGCAGGCATTTTCCCGCCACTGTGTGGTAGCGTTCGAAACACTTTCCTTTGTGCAGGGGTACATTACAAAACTTGCACATGTTCCGCGTTTCACTGAGTAGTTTATGAGCGGCACACACATGACAACGATGTAAAACATTTTTATTTTTGCCGGTTCCAACTAGAGGTTCCAATGTATGTTTCCTCATGTCCATTGACAGTCTCCCTGGTGGATCCGATTTTACTCGTTTCCCCCCAAAAATGTATTCAAAGCAGCAAGAGAAAAACAGTTAGTTACCTACAAGGGAGTACCTTTATGATTGTCAGCTGATTTCTCAACAGAAACTATGCAGGCCAGAGGGAATGGCAAGAAATATTCAAAGTGATGAATAGCAAGAACCTACAGCCAAAATTACTTTACCCCGCAAAGCTATCATTCAGAATTGAAGATCAGATAAAGAGCTTCACAGATAAGAAAAAGCTAAAGGAGTTCATCACCACCCAACCAGTATTATATGAAATGCTGAAAGGTATTCTTTAAAAAGAGGAAGAAGAAGAAAAAGATAAAGATAAAAATTATGAACAACAAAGTGACAACAAATACATATCAACAAGTGAATCTAAAAATCAAGTGAATAAAAAATCTGATGAACAGAATACTGGTGAATATAGTAGAATCAGGAGCATAGAAAGGGAGTGGACTGACAGTTCTTGGAAAGGGGTGTAAGGGGTGTGGAAAGAGATTGGAGAAAAATCTTAAACCTATGGATGAGGACAGTGAGGGGGGCATGTAAGGGCAGTGGGTAGGGTGGGAACCAGCTGGAGGGGAGCTATTGGGGGGAAAAGGAGGAACAACTGTAATCTGAACAATAAAGATTTAATAAAAAAAGAAAAAGCCAAGGCACGCTAGACGACCAGGTCCTTGGGTAGCTGCAGTGTCTCATAGCCAATGTTGGTTCACAGAGGTGAACATAGCAGTGACAAGGCGGACAGGGATTGGCTGAGTGGCCAGCACATCATGGAGTATGATGCTTACTTTGACATGCCTTTTAGATAGAAACACATTGATAGCTTCTACCAGCTAGGGCCTCCTAATAACCAGCCCCCAGCTGGAAGTTAGACTTGAGAAGTATGGCAGGCTTAAAATCGAGAACTGTTTTCATTAAGGCAAGGATAAGCACACAGTTTTGTTCAGAGCTTCTGAGCTGTAAGTTAGCAAGTGACAGGGGACATGTGAAAACTAATAAAGAGATGGGGCTAATTCCTACACCATGGGGAGGTTGGACATGTTTTATAGACTTGGAGGCCTTGTGTATGGACTGTTTTAAAGAACACTGCCTGAGAACTTCTGTTCTTAAGCACATACATCTCTTCAGCACACTTATTTCTGGGTTAGTCTCTTGGATGCAGTATGCAGAGATATAAGTGCAAGAGATTTTGGGACCAAGTGTCTGTTACCCTTTGAGAAATGTTTGGGCAGTTGGCCATTCCATCTGTATTGAATGAATTCTTCAAGCCTTTGGAAAGTAGAGTTAATTCAACTAAACATATTGGAACCTGAGGTGTTTCTAGGAGGGCAGGAAATTGCTGCTGGATCTTGAATGAATGTCAAGGAGACAGAGATGTTTAAAGGCAACTTGGGAACAAGAGAGAAACCTCTGGGCTGCCACACTTTTACAAAGAGAGAATCGTTAAACTGATGGTGGGCCTGAAAAAATAACCATATGTGCTAATTGCCAATGTGAGGAGAAGATATCTTCCCTAACGGTTTTCTCGGCCCTCCTCAGAAGTAAACTTCACAAATTGTTTCTTTTCCTTCTCCACCTGCAGGTAACAGTCCTTTGGACAGTCCCCGGAATTTCTCTCCAAATGCACCTGCTCACTTTTCCTTTGTTCCTGCCCGTAGGTAAGTTGATAGAAAACCTCCTGTGTGTTTAGCATGTATGGCACTTGCACGAATGTTGGTTAACGTCAGCTTCTTCCTTCCAAGTGTGTTACCTTTGGCTACCAACCACCAAAATTCTTTCCTTGCTTTCCTCACCCAGGTTCATGTTTTGTTTTCTATATGCTATAGGTATTTGCATTTGAATGTTTGAATTGACAATTAGATATTAGGGATGAATTTATTTTTATAATTCTAAGCACAAGTCCCTGATTTCTTGAAGTTGTGTTCCAAAACATCATACTTTCAATTGAAAGCTGTTCCTAGCATGATCAATGAGAAGGAACATGGGCTCTTTTCCCAGGAGGACCCAGAGGTATATTTTTACTCCTCTAACTCAGCCAGTTGCAATCTCTTTTTTCTTGGGGATAAAAAGACTATCAGGTCTTCACATTAATTTAGAAAAATTTGGTGCATTGCAGAGCCTTCATTATATTCCTCCTCACATTTTAAGTCTCTGAAAGTGATACAAATTTATCTCTGGCACATGATAGCAATCCTGACAGCTCAGCCAATTGCCAGAGTACCACCTGGCCTCTGGAGAAATACCAAGTTGACTGAATGAATTTGCCCCCACCACATACCAAGGCTCCATGTATAAATAATTTACTTTTCGGAACATTTTCTTTTTAAAAAAATATATTTATTGATTGATTTCAGAGAGGGAGAGAGAGAGAAATATCAGTGATGAGAATCACTGACTGGCTGCCTCTTGCACATCTCCTACTAGGGATTGAGCCCGAAACCTGGGTATAGGTGGACCCTCAACCACTTAGCCACATGGGCTGGGCCAGACATTTTCTAAAATTATTTCTTGGTGCAATTCATGTTCTTTGATTTTATTTTTTATTTTAAAAATATTCTTGGTTAGAATCAGTATCTGGCATTAAGACCTCCAGAAAATCATGGCTCTAGATTTGGATAAATAGCCATGTGTGCTAAATAGATTTAATGAATAGAGAATTATATATACAGCTTGACTCAAAATTTTATACTTAGACTACTTTTTAAAGAGATAATAGAAAAAGAGTAGATTACTTGAAATAGTATTAACTCACTATTCAAATGACAACCCAAAAGCAATCTGTTCCCTCCCTCTTTAGGATTCTGTATAGCTGAAAGGACATAGAAGGTTGGGAGAAGTTTGATGGCTGATAAGGGTGTCCTTCTGACCCTGTTGCCTTATTCTGAACAAATAATATCTGAATTTGTCTCAAGGACTCATCTCTCCTATCCTGTGTCACTTCTAATTAGTTAACCAAGGATCCAGGTAGGAACACTAAACAGTATAGGAATATGTTGTATTTGTTTTTCTAGACCAGCTGGAAAGTCTTACTTATCCCAGCCTTCCTGCCTTGACTGTGTGTGAACTGTAGCCTCAGATTAGGTGTGAGCTGGGACAAGGCCTGTGACTGATCTCTATCCATGGCATTGAGTTATTTCCCATTTATTCAGTAAATATTTACTGGGCACCAAGTATGCCCAGGTATGTTAGGTGCTTAGCTATATAGTAGCAAAATAGACATAATCCCTACTTTCTTGAAATTTAGTAGACTTTGTAGAGTTTGTGTAGTTGTTGTTCCCTTCATAAGGAATGCTGTTTCCTCAGATCTTCACCTAATTAACTAATTTTTGTCTTTCATTTTTCATCTTCAATGTCAGCAGAGGCCTTTCCTAACCATAAAATATGAAGGAACCCCATCGTCAGTCATTCTCCATCAAATCATCCATTTTCAAGCTAATACTTTCTAACACCTGATATTTTCTTATTTGATTGTTTTCTATTTCCCCTCAATCAGAATCAAAGTACTATTAATGGTGATACCTTAATATGTTGAAAACTGTGTCTCCTGGTATATAATGAGCACTCAGTTAGTGCTTATTGATTGAATGAGTGATGAATAACAAACAAGCAGATAAATACATAGTTAAAGATTGTAACAAGTACCATGAAGTTCAAGAATATGATGCTGCATGAAAGTATAGGAAGGAATGGAGCTGGAGAATGTATATGGGGTGGTCATGTCAGGCCTCTCTGGAGGATTGACTTTTAAGCTAAGACCTGATGGTAAGAAAGAGCCTGCCATGTTGGGAATGATGATGCAGGTGTGTAGACCATTCCAGGCAGGTAGAATAGCATGTTCTATTGGTGCCCTTGTATCAGTTTCATTCCCTGGGCTTTAAGAGTAGGATCAGCCAGGGGACTTTGGTGCTGGTATTACAATACAGAGGATTTCAACCCTGCCAAACAAAGTACTTAGGAATTATGTTTCCCAAAGTACTGAGGTCAGGCTTGAGTCTTATAGGATCACATTAGTTTGGAATATCATATACACAAAAACAGATTTACTAGTAGTAATGACATTCTAAGGATAGACCCATCAGTCCTACAATTTTACTTCAAACTACACAAGTTTCTAAAAAGAAGTTTTGCCTTTGCCAAGTTTAACCAAATGCCAGGAGCCTAACAGATTGGTCTTTCTGGTTCCCTTTGATTCTCATTATAATGTATGTCTTTTCACTACAGTCATGGCCACAGAGCAGACAGGTAATAGCGGACGTGATGGGGCGAGGGGCTGGGAAATTGCTTTGCATGGCCAGCAAAATGGTTTTGTGCTTGGTGAGAACTGGTGTGATGAGTCTTCTCTGGGTAGAAACATTTGGCCTTTCCTAACTAGCAGAGGGGACCCTAAAGGAACTCCTTCTACCTGCTGGAACCAAGGCTCAGAGGTCACATGCTTGGAGGCAGAAATTGCTAAATAGTTTAAAACTTCTGAGCCTGGAGACAGGTTACCCTCATTCCCACAACTTTCCTCATTCAGTGAAATGACCAGGCAGAGGAAATGAAGACATCCTTTAGTGACATTTCTTTCTGACTCTGGTGATCCCTTCTCTTCAGTTTATAGAAAAATGGTTGCCATGCCATTGGTTTCTATTTCTAACTAAAGGAGGAAAAGTCTCCTGTGAAAAAGTGTATTTGACAAGAGTTTGGGAAATTCCTCCCTAAGCTAGACTAGTCCCATCTTTGCTGAGCTCAGTTTTCCTGGAATTGACTTGCTTTCTTATGGAGAGCTTATGGGCCCAGCAAAGAGTCAGAAAGAACATCATATCTGAGCAGTCTCCTGCACATTTCTTCGCCTCAGAGACTAGGTTCCAGCAGAGCTTGCTGTCTGGGTGGCGTGAAGTTTGAGTCCTGTGCATGTGGCATGGAACCCTGGGCTGCTCCCTTAAAGAGCATAATAGAAAAGGCTGCTAGGTATTGGTGGGGATGGGAAGGAGGGCTGCAAAAGAAGCCCTAGCAATATTGACTCCTTTTTTTCTTCCTCTCCCTCCCCCCCCCTCCCTTAACTGTGAGGCCTGGAACAAATTACCCAAATCTCTGGGTCTTAGTGTTTTCTTTGAAGATTGAAGTTATTAAATTTAACTTCTGAAGGCCCTCCATTGCTAATGTCCTAAGGTTCTGTGGATAGCAGCAAAGGACTTTTTCTTCCACTTCAACCAGAGCAGACCGTACACTCAAGCTCCACAAGAAAGAACACTTGTGTTGTAGTACATCCACATTCCAGGAAAGAATCATTTTTTCTTGTTATAGAAGCTGTAGGCCAGATACCTGCTTGACATTTCTTTCTTTTTTTTTTTTTTTACATAACACATAACTGGTTCTCTATGATGAGAGCATAAGGATACATCCTCCCAAGAGCAGCAGGAAACCTGTCCTCAAAACCTCATGTATAGCCAAGGCTATGCCACCTCACTCTTGACTCATAAGTTACTATCACTCTTCGGCAAACATTCTTAAAGACTGGTTTTGCAAGTCCCACTGAACCCAGGTAGCCTTTGACACTTAGCCATTGATTGATTCATACTGAGACCCAGATGGTGGTCTACTTCTTCCTGGTTGTCAACCCAGTGGCCTGGGGAAGACCAAAGAGGCCTTCACATGAAACCTTCAAAAGAGGAAATAGCTGCATTTCAGTGGCATTTCTCTCCTTGTGATGATGCCTTTAGCTAGTGTCCTCTGTCATTGCTTCTCTAAAAGTGAGTAAGTTGAGAGTTTAAGGATTTTTATTACAAAGTGACAGTATTGCGTAACAGATGTTCTCATCTGTTTCCAGATTAATCAAAGACATGTAGAGATGTCCGTCTTTGCAGCGGAAAACACACAATAGGCCCACGTAGGAGAGAGACATGAAAGCATGTACTGGACTAAGCAGTGCTGTTTTGAGATAAGGGAAGTTGACCGACTGCCGAAGACAGTGCTAATGGAAAGACAGTCAAGTCCTAGGCTCAGCGTAGGGTCTGTAGAAACTGCCTAATAGTATTTTCTTACATAGGACTGATGGACGGCGCTGGTCTTTGGCCTCGTTACCTTCTTCAGGCTATGGAACCAACACTCCTAGTTCTACTGTCTCAGTAAGTAGCCAGATTTGTGACTTCCTTCACCCATACGTAATACTTCCCTACTGGTTATGGCTTTGTGTCCCTACAGCATTGCAAAGCAATTCTCAACTTTTCCTCCAAAGCCAAACACAAAGAGGCTGCTCAGGGATGAGATTGAGTGGGACAGGAGGCCATTGGCCCTTTATAGCCATAGCCAGATCCATCTAATCTAATAAAAGAGTAATATGCACATTGGCCATCACTCCAAGACACCTAAGCCACGCCCACCAGCCAAGCCACGCCTCCCAGTCAATCAGAGTGGCTATATGCAAATTAACCCAGCCAAGATGGAGGCCGGCAGCCACGGAGCTAGAGTAAACAGGAGGCTTCTGTTGCAACTGCCTGACTAGGCCGGTGGGCCTCTGCTCAAGCAACAATGTTTTAATTATAGAAGCCACGGAGCTGAAGCAAACAGGAGGCTTTATTGCCTGCGTAGGCCTCCGCTCAAGGTAACAAAGTTTCAATTATAGAAGATAAATGAACCCCAGAAACCTGATTCCAGCCAGCTTCGCTGGGATGTTGGATCAATGGGAGCTGTGGGCAGCCTGAAAACGGCTCTCAGCCCCTCACCCAGGCTGGTTACACCCCCATGGGGTAAGGGTTCCCACTGGGGGGGGCTTGGCCAACCTGCAGACAACCATTAGCCCCTCACCAGGCTGGCCAGGAATGCCAGCAGGTGGACATCCCCCGAGGAGTCCCAGACTGTGAGAAGGCACAGGCTGGGCTGAGGGATGCGCCCCCCCCCCAAGTGCACAAATTTTTGTGCACTGGGCCCCTAGTTTAAAAATAAAAATGCATTTGGAAAGAATTAGCCAGCATGCTCTCCGGGCATCAGTTATTGCTGGTGGAATCAGAGAAGGGCTTGAGGATAGAGTTTCACTTTGCTAATGAGGCTAGGCAGTGGGGCTCCTAAGCATGGTTCCCCTGTACTCCCCACTTTATTTCTAGGTCTGCAGCTAAGAGCAGATAACCCTTTAGTGATCCTAAGACCTGATAGAACCTTCTTCTCCTTTTTCACTTTTTCCTTTCAAAAAAGAAGGAAAAGATAATTGTTATTTGATATTTAAATTTGATGTGTTTCAACAAAAAGCTGGGTCCTTCTCTAACATTTCTAATTATATTTCTTTTAGAGATGGTTTTAACCTAAAACACAACAAATGTCCCAATTGCTACTATGCACAATTGATCCTAAAATGAGTTTTTCTCATTAAGTAACTCTTAATTGAAGCCAGGACGGCAGGGTTGGCAAACTTTTTTTTGTAAAGGGCCACAGCCTGCCTGGATGACGCTTTCCCATGTCTTCCACCATTCTTCAGGTCTTCTGTTTGTCTATATTCATGAATCCCAAGCAGGTAACAGGAGTATCATTTCCTCCCTTGATGTCGATATTATTCTTACATTAATCCAAAGATTTCATTGGTCTTTTGGCAGCTGTTAAGCTTCAGATCTTTCCTTATTAAATACCCTTTCCCCCATAATCCTTTTACTCTAACAGGTGTTTTTTAGACCCAAGTTAAGAGTCATATATATTAAATATGTATATATTCTGTTCAATAAATTTTAATAAACTAAACCCATTGCTCTAGCTTATTTTATTGGGACACTTTACCAATTTTGCTTCATGTTTGTTAGCTGCAGTTGGGTGAGGATACTCTTTGCAATTTCTATCCAAATGTTTTATAAAAATCTGGCCAAGACAGAACCCTGTGGAGACCTTTAACTGGCTGTTCACAACTTCATGAATTATAGCATTCCATGAGAGTGTTCATTGTCAAAAGCTGCCCTTTTTGAGGCTTTTATCACAGAGAGTACCAGATGAGGAGAGAAGGTAGTCCCCAGTCATGTGGACCCGTTCTCACAGTACACCCCCAAAAATCTGATTTCTCCCTTGGTATTGAGGCTTGCAGAGTTCTCTGTGGCTTTACTCTAAATGGATTTAGATATTAGCCGAGATCCTCTATCAGTTGGTGAACAGAAATTGAACCAGTGGTGTTAGACTTGCCTGGTCTCTTGGCCAGTCTTGTCAGTGAAAGGGGGAGTTCACTGATCCTGGGACTAAAGTGCAATGGCTCCATCTGTGCTCCGGGTAACAGCTCCCTCTCAGTGGTCTATTGTCATTGACAGTGGGCTCTCGTTTACAGTCTCAGTCATTGGGCAGTGTTTAGAATTCTTATTTATTTATTTATTTATTTATTTATTTATTTATTTATTTATGTTAGAGAAAGGGAGGGAGGGAGGAAGAGAGAGAGGAGAGGGAAACATTGATTGGCTGGTTGCCTCCCAAATTCGCCCTGATGGGAATTGAACCTGCCACCTTTTGGTGTACAGGACAGTACCCCAGCCACACTAACCAGGGCGAGTGTTTAGAATTCTTAATTGTTTTCAGGTCAAGTCTAATCTTTTAGAAATCTAAAAGTAACCTAGGCCTAACAGTCATTTTCTCCCCTGATGGATTTTTTTTTTCCTACTGGTATCCCTAGAGTTTGGGCACAGCCTGCACAGCCTCAGCAAAGCCAATTGTCCTCTGGATAACAGCCAAGGGAAAACACTGCTGAACCATTCCAAAGGCTCTCCCAAGGTTGTGGAAAGAAAACTTAAAGGGATATCATTTTTAGCCTGGACATACAAATTTCCTAAGCCAGAAAGACATGATTTATTATTTACTTGCCATTCCAACTAGCCAAAAGCTTCACTGAGGACAAAGGTTCCATGCAGAATAATCTGCTTTGTTTAAAAACTTTTTTTTTCTGCTTTTCTAATTTTTTTATTTTATTTTTTATTGTTGACAGTATTACAGATGTCCCCCAATTTCTCCCCACTTAGCCCTTCTCCTCTCAGCCCCTGCCCCACCCCTTGCCTTCACCACGCTATTGTCTGTGTCCACTGGTGAGGCATATGTGTAGTAAGTTCTTTGGTTAATCTCTTTCCGTCTACCTAAGATTTTTTTTTAATTGATTTTTAGAGAGGAGAGACAGAAAGACAGTGAGAGAAACAACAATTTGTGTCGAACCAGCAGTCTTTTGGTGCAGTCAACAAGCCACACTGGTCAGGACAGAAGAATCTGCTTTTGCCACCTAAAGAGGCTCTCTAGATAGTTACAGTGCATGTCACATGATCATCTAGGTTCGAATCTGCAAGGCTTGGGAAGCACTCTGATGTCAGCTTTCCCAGGACTGAGGGCCTGAAGGGGGTTGAGATGATTGGGATCATCAACAGTGGAGGCTGAAGGGAACAATGGAAAGAAGGCTTACTTTGGATTGACTTTGGGTTTATATTGATTGTGGGGTCCCTGACCCTTTTCCGTTCTTCTTCTTTCCTGGACTGCTCTTAGACATGTCTTTAATGCTGTTTTTTAATCTTCCCCTCTAGTCATCATGCTCCTCGCAGGAAAAGCTGCACCAGTTGCCTTTCCAGCCTACAGCCGATGAGCTACACTTTTTGACGAAGCATTTTAGCACAGAGAGTGTACCAGATGAGGAGGGAAGGCAGTCCCCAGCCATGCGGCCCCGTTCTCGCAGCCTCAGGTGAGGGGTGTCACTGAGTCCCAGAACCTGTGGAACTCAGCTAGTTTGCCCAGCATAAGAGCCAGCAACCCTTATTCTATGAAGGGCAAGAGAGTAAATCATTTAGGCTTTGCAGCCCATACAATCTGTATGGCAGCTATATAAATCTGCTTTCGTAGTATGAACATATCCTCGGACATTATGTAAACTTTGTTTACAAAAGCAGGCAGTGGGCCAGAATTGGTCTTTGGACCATAGTTTATCAACCCCTGGCTTAGCACATTCACAGCCCTTTGTGAAGTGAAGCTCAAGCTTTTTTGGCTTTGGCTACAGCTGAATTCACCACCCCATGAGCTACCTGATGATGCTACCAAGTAGTCCACCTTTAAAAAAAAAAAAAAAAGTATATATATATATATATATATATTATTGATTTTTTACAGAGAGGAAGGGAGAAGGATAGAGAGTTAGAAACATTGATGAGAGAGAAACATCAATCAGCTGCCTCCTGCACACTCCCCACTGGTGATGTGTCCACAACCAAGGTACATGCCCTTGACTGGAATCGAACCTGGGACCCTTTAGTCCGCAGGCTGATGCTCTGTCCACTGAGCCAAACCAGTCAGGGCCCAAGTGGTCTACCTTTTACTCCCTTTGAAAGTAGCAGTAGAAATACACTTTAGAGTCCATTCAGTAAAAGGAGAGTGATGTCAGTTTTGATGGTAACCTGGATGTAGATCCCATAAATCATGGTTTATGAGCTAAGCCAGCTGAGAAAACACTGTGCTGAAGACACTGTGGCTGACTCTGTCTCATTTCCCTGGATGACCTAAGATCATCAAACTAAACCTTAACAGCTGACTTCTCTGTGAATTCCTTAGATTAATTGGCTTTTCTCAAAATTCCAGGTTAAGGAAAAGGTGTAAATTAAAATGAGCATGGCTTTGTAAAAATTTCTATTGAATTTATTGTGGTGACAGTTAATGAAATTATGTAGGTTTGAAGTGTACAATTGTATAATACATCATCTGTATATTGTAATAACAGATTGGCTAATGTGTTCAGGGTGGGGCCCAGAGGAGCAGTGCCTCCCAGGAAGAGTCCGAGCAGGTAATAGTGGCCTTGAGCATTAGTGAGTGAGCTGAGCCAGACCACAGACTGGTTCAAGTTCAGGGATTAATGTGGTTGGCTAGGACTGTAGTGCAAAGGATCAAAAGTACCAATTAGTGAATGTGGCGTGTGGATCGCAGTGCCTTTCTTTGTCTCACACAGAGAAACACCAGCAGCTTGGTGCTCTCCACAATCCACACGGAGTAAAGGGTACTTTTTGGGTCATTTGAGATTGAGAGGACCATAGTCTCCGGGAAATACCTGCTGTGTTACTCTTAACCATTTGTACTCCATAAGCGTCCATAGATGCAAGTGGCGGACCTTTTTAAATTAAATTCAAAATATTGTGGCAGTAACTGGTTAAAATACTTGGCCATGTGCACTAATACAGCAGGTGGGCCATGGCCCACTTCAGGGGAAAAAGGCATAAAGGAACAGTGTTGAACCTAGTGCAGCTTGGATCACATGTCAGGGGCACCAAACTGGGCACTACCCAAATACCCATTCAATTGTGTGCCTCTCCCTTTGAAATCCTTTAAGGGGATGTAACCACACATGGCCAAAGGGGAAGATTTAGGTGACCCAGGCCTGTAACTCGCTGTAGACTGGATTGGCCTCATTCATCCCCCAGGTCAGAGCCATTGTTAGCCCTGTTGGCTGCAGCTTGTTTGGAAGAAGATACCCGTATACGTTGTCTCCTCTGGTGGTTTTGGTGGTGGTGTGGTTGGATTCCTAGAACATGCTGGGTATACCTGATCTCACTGGCCAAAGTGAAGAAGACCCAGAGAGTCCTGTTCTGGGAGAGGTCACCCTAGGAAAGTCACCAGGAGACTCAGGATTGGTCTCCTCCTCTGCAGGGCTTTCTAGGCCCCGGCAGAGGTCTTGTAAAAGCCAGCCTTCTTGTAGGAAGGTAGTCTAGCTCCAGATGGTATCATTTTGAGCTGAACAAGGTGTACTAGCAACTCTAGGATTAAGGAAGGCTCTGGAACTCGGCAATCCTTAAGGTGGGACTGTGTGGGTATTGGGGACAGTGGGAGGGCAGGGGTTCTGGGGATGACCATCTTTTTTCTCAAAAGTTCCATGACACTAAAGTAACACAATTGTTTCTTTCTTATTTAGTCCTGGACGGTCCCCAGTTTCCTTTGACAGTGAAATAATAATGATGAATCATGTATACAAAGAACGATTCCCCAAGGTAAGGATCCATTTTAAAGGAGACTGGTGATTCCTCTGAGGATGGCTGCACAGCCAGCCCCAATGGAACGATGGTGAGGGATGGAGTGCTGTCTCCAGAGGTATCGAGAAGAAGACCAGAAAGGCACCAGGAGGAGTGGGATACTAGACTGCTGGGGAAGAGGAAGGCGCAGAGGACTGTGAGCTTAGGGAATACCTTTGTTCATGCAGATTCCATGAGCAGCCCCTCATTGCTGGGCACCAGAGAGCGCACAGACAGGGGTGCTGGATGGGGGAAGTTGGGCAGAGGGAGCAGGAATGTGAGAGTAAGATTTGCACTTGTATTTTCAAGCAGGAAAATGCTAAGGGAGGAAAGTTGGTTATTATCCTGAGATAGTTGAGAAATGGTCTTCACAACTCTGCATTGGCCATAAATCTCCCTGTATGTGGAACTAGGACCTTGCTTCCATTTGCATTTCTTTTTAAACACACATGCCTATACACTCTGCCCTGGCCTTCTAATGAAGGGCCCTCTTCGAATGAGAGCCAGGGCACTGATGTAGGCTCCTGATCCATGATGGTGGGGAGCAGGTGTCCTCAGCCTCCTTCATCCTCTTTTTAGACCTTCCTGGGTCTACCTGTTTGTCTGTATCTAGGGTCTGCAGTGTGTGCTTCCCCGCTCCTCTAGAAACTGTCCTTTTTCTAGACTTGGGTACAATCTCCTGGACACACGTGGTGGCCTAGGGAAAAGGCGTGAAGCCCCTGCCTGTGCTCTCTCTCTTGACGTACACAGGGAGCACTCATAGGAAGTCTGTGAAAATTAATGAACATTCTTTCCCATTGATGCCCAGGACATATTGAGCACTCAGTAAGAGTTAGCTATTGTGTCTCTGCTGCTCTGTGCCCTGTAGTCTGTGGTGTTAGCTTTGGAGAATAAGAGCAAAGAAGAGGGGCAAAATGAACAGGTAGGAAATCGTTTTGCTATACTTGGTCCTTTCCAAAGGAGTTTGGGAATGTGTAGTGTTAGAAATGCTTCTCATGTTTCCTCCTCGTATATTTGGTTTTGCGTTGTCATTCTAGTGTTGTATGTTTGTGTTTCATGTGCATGTCTCCGAGTCAGTCATGTAAGATGAACTGTTAGAGAAAATGTGTTGAAATTCCTTCCCATTTTTTCTCCCTTCCACTCGCCCCTCCCTCCTCACTTCTTTTACTTTCTCTCCACACACATGTGTGTATATACTTATATATGTGTTTACACATACACCCCTAAACACACACTGGAAATCAGAAATCGCCATCTGGTGGCAAAGTAACAAAGGCCAAGTCCTAGATAGGCAGCTGAGAACTTGTTAACTGATGTCTATTTGTCATTTTGACATGACTGTGCAAGGCCCTCAAGAGGCTTCTGAGCCAGAATCCCATTCTGTTCTTCTGGGAATCTGTCTGTGAGCAGGCTCACGCATTGAGTAAATTCTCTGAACATCTGCTTCGCTCAGCTGGGTCCTAAGATCAAGTGATAAATCAAACTTTCTCTGACTTGAAGGAGTTCCTAATTCAGAAGAAGGTTTAGAAACCATCAGAGTCCAGTCACTAAATTTATATAGTTGAGAGGTCCTGTGGAAGCACAAAAGAAAGGAAACCTTAGTTTTTCTGAAGGAATAAAAAACTTCTCAAAGGAGAGATGATGCTTGCAATGAGATTAGAAGGATAATAGCAGTTTGCCAGGCAGGGTAAAAAGCTACACACAGGCAACAGCATAATAAAGGAGGAGGACAGTAAGCAGTGCAGTGTCCTTAGAACAAAAGAACATGCCCACCAAGGAATAGGGGCGAGATGGACAAGGTGAGGTGACAGAAGAACTGGATCATAATGTTTTGACTTGACTTGAAGGTGATGTTCTCATGTCTCCAGTCATCAGGTGCTGCAAATAACAACATCAGGAATTCAGGATCACGTAGATTATTACCGGGTCCTTCAGGCTTACCTCCAGCTGAGCTAGAATTAGAAGGAAGTGTCACTTTTCCTATTTCTATTCCCAGGCCACTGCACAGATGGAAGAGCGCCTAGCAGAGTTCATTTCCTCCAACACTCCAGACAGCGTGTTGCCCTTGGCAGATGGAGCCTTGAGCTTTATTCATCATCAAGTGATTGAGATGGCCCGAGACTGCCTGGATAAATCTCGGAGTGGCCTCATTACATCGCAGTACTTCTACGAACTTCAAGAGAATTTAGAGAAACTTCTGCAAGATGTGAGTGTCCTTGTGCTGGAACTCTGGTGAATCGTCCATGTGGTAGTGGATTAGTCATCCCAAGCTAAGGTTGCGGCCTTAATGGGGTTCTCAGTCTTCTCAGCCTGCTTGCCACCTCCTTGCTAGCTTGCAGGGTCCACCTCCAAGTGTGGTGCTGACGGACATAGGTTCCTCCTCAGTCGCCTGCATTACTGAGGAAGTCTTTTGGTATCAAAAGATTTCAGTGCCCTTTCTTTTTCTAATTCCCATTACTCTGCCCACGACTCCAACACTGATAGTATTCTTAAGTATTTGATAGGAGATTGTGTAACTCAAAGCCAAAAAGCAGCCCAGATGGCTGTAGGCAGCTCTCTTCTAGCAGAAATACTGGTGTAAGAGCCTTCAGACTGTTTCTCCTTAGCCAAGGAAAGGCAGGCCCAAAGCTTGCACTGTGGGTGTATCTATTTGCTGACGTTCTACTTGCTTGGTGAGAAGTTTTTTAATGGAGACTTAAGTGTTTAGAGACCTGATCTTCTCTAGTATGAGGTTGGGACCTAAAGTAATTCAGAGGTGGTCAAGACCAGAGGAGACACTGAGACAGTGGTTCTTAACCACTGCTCCATGTTTGCTTTCCTATCACCTCAATAAGGTGGGCAGGTGCATTCCCACCCAGTTCATAGTTGCCCCATATTACACCGTTAGTACAGTTTCTGTGAGAGGAGATGTGCCTGTATCCTCCGGGCTCTTTATGTCACTAGAGTATTTCCCAGTCTAGACCCAGGACCTTGCTCTGGTGTAGTACCAACTGAGCTAAGAACCCAGGAATAAGGATCAAACAGGACTTCAGTGTATTAGTCTAGAAATTAGGAGCAGGGAATTTTTCTAAATGTAGGAAACAGTGGAATCTAGAGAAAGGATGACTAAAGATGATCATGATTATTGCTGTCAAATATTGGAAGATTTCTCACATCTAAGAGGTAGCACATTATTCTCTGTCCCCTAGCGATGTACTAGCCCAGCCCTAGCCGGTTTGGCTCTGTGGCTAGAGCGCCAGCCTGCAAACTGAAGGGTCCCAGGTTCAGTTCCAGCCAAGGGCACATGCCTAGGTTGCAGGCTCGATCTCCAGTAGGGGGCGTGCAAAAGGCAGCTCATCAATGATTCTCTCTCACCATTGATGTTTCTATCTCTCTATCCCTTTTCCTTCCTCTCTAAAATCAATATATATATATATATATATATATATATATATATATATATATATATTTATATTTATATTTATATTTATATTTATATTTATATTTATATTTATATTTATATTTATATTTATATTTATATTTATATTTATATTTATATTTAAATAAGGCATGCTAGCCCAGTGAGCAAGAGTTATAGGGAGAAAGGTTGTGATTTAATAGATGAGGAAGTACTTCCTTCTACAAAAAATATTTTTTTCAGATTTCAAAAGAATACTTAAATTTAAGATTGACTAAATATGACCTTAGAAAACCATTGGCAGCTATCTGTTTATGTTCAAGAATAACTTTCTAAGAGTTCTCCAGTAGTAGACAGGAATCAGGGATTTGAGGCATCAGGTAAAGGATCAACTTAGCGTGACTTCCAAGGTTGCTTGTGCATCTATGGTTGATCTGACATGCTATGGTCAGAGCCATGCCCAAAACCTTCGGGCCTTTTCTCAGACTCCTTGCCCCTGGGCGTTGGTTTTTCAGTGCAGTAGGAAGAGCCCTGAAACTGGAGCTAGTGCATCATCTGTTCCCTAATGTGCTGGACCCTGAGAATGCAGAAAAAGTTTTGTGCAGGTTCTAAAAGAAATTTGCTGGTGACTGGGGTTACAGACCCATCAACACGTACTTACAGTAAAAATAACAGCTCTGATTTATTGAATGTACTGTGTGCCAGCCGCTACATTGAGTGCTCCATGGAATTACCTCACTTGTGTTTATGGTGGTGTGATAGGTGAACACTAAAAGGTCAGTTCTGAGCACAGAGGAGGATGTAGTGATGCTACATGGAGAGTTCAGAAAGAGTTGAGTCTTGAGGATTAAGTAGGAGGTCAGTATAAACAACCTCTCAGAGGTGTAAAGGAACTTGGTACATTCCAGGAACTGCAGATAAAGTAGTCTGGCATGGCTAAAGTGAAGGGTACCTGCAGGACACAGTTGTGGAAGAATTTGAAGAGTTAGACCTGGGGTAGTGAGGCGACAGCCATGTGAGGAGCTTAGAATTTAACATAAAAGCAATGGGGAATCACTGGTTTTAAATTGAAAAGTGACATGATAAGATTTAGATTTAAAATAATGAAAATTACTATTATTATAGAACACTTAATACATCCTGGACACTACATTATCTCCATTATCCAACTTAATCTTCACAACAGTACTGTAAGGAGAGGACTATTATTATTCTCTAAATCTACAGATGAGGAAACTGAAGCTTTAAGGTGTTAAATAGCAGAGCTAGACCACAAACCCAGGTTTGTAATATTCCAGAGTTTAAGCTCATAGATTTTCATACAGTTAGTTAACAAACATTGACTAATACACTTGCTATGTAAGAAGCACTATGCTAGGCTTAGCATTTGATGGGAGAATAAAGATAGCCTCTCTATTCATAAAACCCTACAGTATAGCTGTAGAGCAAGAATGTCAAACTCAAGGCCCGCAGGCCACAGGTGGCCCACAACAAATACTTTTGCAGCCTAGCCAAAATAACGTTATGTAAGAAAAGTTTTAAATTTTTTTCATAACTTAATTTTTACAATATCCTGTTATACATAATTACTAATAACGAGCTACAACATTTGCTCATGACTGATTACTATAATCGTGTTGCGCTCATTTCCCTTATGCGCCGGCACACAATTTCTATCCACTAATACTAGCAGTGAATATTTTATTTTTTTAATATATTTTATTAATTTTTTACAGAGGAAGGGAGAGGGATAGAGAGTTAGAAACATTGATGAGAGAGAAACATCAATCAGCTGCCTCCTGCACACCTCCTACTGGGGATGTGCCCACAACCTGGAATCGAACCTGGGACCTTTTAGTCCACAGGCCGACACTCTTTCCACTGAGCCAAACCAGTCAGGGCTCTAGCAGCGAATATTTTAGCAGCCAATTGCCACATCATTAGTCTTTATTAGACTTGTTTGGTGTGTGTAACAGGAAATATTTCGCTTTTGGAGAACGAGAAAAATAGGTTTATTTGCGTTATGCTTATTAATTTGTGTAGTTATTCAGTGTCTGGTAAATTAATGTTCAAGAAAAAATGGTCATTTTTATTAAAATGTTCTATTTTATGTTAACGATTACTCATTTCAGCCCTTTTTATTCAGCATGTCTCTATCGAAATAAACCTACGTTTCTATGAAAATTGAAGCTTTTGTTTTTGTGTTTTTGCGGCCCACATAAACTTAAACTTTGTTTATTTGGCCCGTGTTAGCCTCTGAGTTTGACATGCTTGCTGTAGAGACACAACTAATTACAGACAACATGATAGTACCATGTGGTGTGAGCAAGCAGCTGGGAGAACATAGAATAGAAAGCAGTTACTTTTGTTTTTTTGTGCTGAGGAGGGGATCGGCAGGACAGGGGACTTGGAAGCAGCTTCATAGAGTTGACATCTGGGCTGACTCGTAAAAGAATAAACACTATCTCACCAAGCGCCTGGCCTCTCCTCATTTCGCATGGTCCTCGCTTTCCTTCCTTACGGCCCATTCATCGCTAAATCTCCTACCTCCTACTGCCCTTCCCACCATTCCACGAAAACCGCTTCAGGCAGAAGTCACCAAGAAACTAACTGGCCAACAGCCAAATCCCATGACCTCTTCAGGCCTCATCCTTCTTCGCCTCTCTACAGAACTTTACGCCGTGACTGCCTCTCCTTTCCCCCTGGTTGTCATGACTCTCTTCTCTCCGGTCTTGCAGTCTTGCTGCCGCTTCACAAGTTCCTTTTCTGCCTCTCTCTTAAATGCTGATGTTCCACAGGGCCCTATCCTGAGCATCTATTCTCCTCCTTCTCCCTTCTCCACACTCTCCCACTCCATGTCTTCTGTTGTTACTCACATGCTGAGGACTCCCACCTGAGGCCACTTCCCTCCCTCTTCTCCTGAGCTCCAGATCAGTGTCCCCACTAACTATGGGGCTCCTCCACTTTGACTTTCCAGGTTGGTTAGTATTCAGTTGCAAGTAACAGAAAGCCAACTCGGTACTTGAAACAGGACAGGGAAACTAATAAAAGGGGTGGGTCTTGGAGGATTGAAGACTGAAATGCAGCGAGGCCTTAGGAAGGGACAGAACCACAAACCAGAACCTCTGAAAGCCCAGGAAGCATTCCTCCTCTCCCATCTCTGGTTTTCTCTGTGTGTCTGTTCTCTTCTCTCTTTGGTAGACGTGGCCTACTCTTTTCATCCAAGAGTAGATTGCATAGTTCAGCCACAGTAAAGCAACAGTTGTCTTTCCATCCGTTTTTAAATTCCAAGGAAACTAATGTACGCTGGCCAGCAATTGGATGTGGAGGGGGAGGTGAAACCACATAATACAAATGTGGCTTTTAGAAGGCAGAACAGCCCTGACGGGTTTGGCTCAGTGGATGGAGCGTCGGCCTGCGGACTGAGAGGTCCTGGGTTCGATTCCGGTCAGGGGCATGTGCCTTGGTTGTGGGCACATCCCCAGTGGGAGGTGTGCAGGAAGCAGCTAATCGATGTTTCTCTCTCATTCATGTTTCTAATTCTATCCCTCTCCCTTCCTCTCTGTAAAAAATCAATAAAATATATTTTTTAAAAAAATAGAAGGCAGAACAGTTTCCATAAGAAAGAGAAAGGCTCCTGGGCTGAGCAAAAATCTAAGAAAGTACCTGTTATAGGCACTGCAAACTCTGCAAGTCTAAAACAGAACTTAATTTTTCGGCTGCCTGCTGTTTCTCTAAAACCAAATGTAATTAATATATTCTCTACCTATCCTCACCAAACTGCTTATCTTCTTATATTTTGTATTTCATTTATGAGTTCATTAAAATTTCTCTAAAATTGTAGTTTCAGTTACTGTCTGTTCCTGCTCATCCACCCTCACGTCTACTCAGTCATCTATCTCTAAAATGATAGATGAAATGGCCTCAATCTATCCATTTCTCTCCATTTTAGCTGCCTGGATTTATGCCTTTCTCATCTGCATTATTGTAATAGTTTGTTAATTCATTTTCCTGTTTTCAAGTGTTCCCACTTTAGTGCATTATTCACAATCTAGGCAGAATGGCCTTTCTAAAATATCTATCTGGCCGAGGCAGTGTGGCTCAGTGGTTGAGCATCAACCTATGAACTCAGAGGTCACAGTTTGATTCCCGGTCAGGGCACATGTCCAGGTTGCAGGTTTGATCCCCAGTGTGGGGTGTGCAGGAGGCAGCTACTCAGTGAATCTCTCTCATCATTGATGCTTCTGTCTCTCCCTCTCCCTTCCTCTCAAATCAATAAAAAAATATATTTAAAAAAAAATAAAACACCTATCTGGCCCTGGCTGGTGTGGCTAGTGTTGGCCCATGCATCAAAGAGTCACAGGTGTGATTTCCATCAAGGACACATACCAGGGTTGTAGGTTCGATCCCTGGCCCAGTCAGGGTGCGTGCAGGAGGCAGCCAATCAATGTGTTTTTCTCACATGGGTGATTCTCTCCCCCACCTCCCTCCCTTCCACTCTAAAAATCAATGGGGGAAAATATCCAAATAATAATTAAAAAATAAATAAAACACCTATCTGGTCCCATCAGTCTCCTGCTTGGAAGTCTCTCTATTCCTGACAGTCTGGGGTGGGAAGTGAACGTTAGTGAAGGCTCTATTGAGAGTTGCCCCTTAAACTGACGTCTGGAGGTAAGTGAAGCTTGTTGGTAGAGGAGCCTGTAAAGCAGTGTGCCTGTGTGACAGGATTCACGTAGGATCCTAAAGCTCACGTGGTTCCACTTAGCAGCCTGTTCCCTCTTCCAGCCCAGTGCCGTCACTGGTTCTTCACTTTGCAGAGCTCTCCATACCACCATACTGTTTCTCCCTCTAGTGTAGCTCTGCTGCCCAGTCCTGCTTAGCTCAACCACACTGGGCCAGTGGCTTGCTTAAGCAACCTTTGTCTTCTCTATAGGCTCATGAGCGCTCAGAGAGTTCAGAAGTGGCTTTTGTGATGCAGCTGGTGAAAAGGCTGATGATTGTCATTGCCCGCCCAGCTCGCCTTCTGGAATGCCTGGTGAGTGGACTCTGGGAAAGGTTAGTGGGGATTGGAGAGGTGGGTGTGAGGCTATGGAGGAATATTCTGCTATCAGCAAAATGAGTGGCACCCACTGCCATTTCTGCTGCTGAAGTCCTTATTTAAACATGATATGCAAGCAGTGTGGGGCCAAACGAGTTCTTGTGAGAAAAACTAGATGGTCCTAAGGGGTGTGGCCAGGAGAGGTACTAATCTGGCCCATCCCCATACTGAATAGTCCCTGAGTAAGTGGGGGCCTAAGGGCTGAGGAGCACAGACCAGTTTTGTTTGCACAAGTTGAGTCCTGTGTTTAATCATTTGATGCTATACTGAGCACCTTCATGCTAGAAACTGGAGATACAGATATAAATCCAGCCGAGTCCCTGATCCTAAGAGGCTTCCTCTGGAGTGCAGTTAGACTTAGTCTTTTGGTGCCTTAGAATAAGGCCTGGAGATATGTAAATAATAATTACTATCCTACAAGAAATGTTGCAACTGAGGTGAGCAAGAGGCACACCAGGAACGTGGGGAAGAGGTGCTCCAGTTCTCCTTGGGATGGGCAGTCAGTGAAAGCTCCCTGGGTGGCATGAAGCTTATTCAGCAACTTGAATAGGATGGCATTGGCCAGGTAAGGGACATGGAGCACCCTGTGTGTTTGAAGAATTGGTTAGGGATTAACCTGGAAGGAGTCCATACAAGATCATGTAGAGTGATGAGTTCTCATTAGGAGTTTGCCACTTGAAACCATCAGAAAGTTTTAGTAAGAATGTGACAGTCAGATTTACTTTTTAAACCATGTCTGTCTTCTAATCTAATAAAAGAGTAATATGCAAATTAATCCTCACTCCGTCAACCTAAGCCACGCCCACCAGCCAAGCCACGCCCACCAGCCAGTCAGAGTGACTATATGCAAATTAACCCAGCCAAGATGGCGGCCAGCAGCCACAGAGCTAGAGCAAACAGGAGGCCAGCGATGGAGGAAACTGCCTGCCTAGGCCATCTGTGGCCTCCGCTCAAGACAATAAAGTTTCAATTATAGAAGATAAACCCCAGAAACCTGCTTCCAGCCAGCCTCACTGGGACCTTGGGTCAATGGGAGCTGTGGCCAGCCTGCAAACAGCCCTCAGCCCCTCACCCAGGCTGCCCAGGCACCCCAGTAGGGACCCAAACCCTGAAGAGGCTGTGGGCAGCCTGAAAATAGCCCTCAGCCATCAGTCCCTCACCTAGGCTGGCCAGGCACGCCAGCAGGTGGACATCCTCCGAGGGGTCCCAGACTGCAAGAGGGCACAGGCCGGGCTGAGGGCCCCCCGCCCCCGCCCCTGAGTGCACAAATTTTTGTGCACCAGGCCCCAATTAGAGGTATAATTTACATATACTAGAACATATCCCTTTTGGGTATGCAGTTCAGTGAGGTTTAGCCTGGATAGTCACTGCCACAGGTGAGATCAAGAGCATCTCTTTCACCTCAGCAAGTTCCCTCCTGACCCTTTGCAGTCAGTCCCTTCCCCTCCCACTCCCAGGCACCCCTTATCTGCTCCCCTTCACTATGGATAAGTTTGCCTTTTGTATAGTTTATATAAATGAAATTATAGAGTATGTTCTGACTTCTTTCAGCATAATTTTTTGAAATTCATACATGTGGTTGTATGTGTCAATAATTTGTTCCTGCTTATTTCTCAGTACTATTCCATGGATTTACTCCTAAGAAAGATTGGCTGCAACGTGGATAGTGAATTAGAAGAGAGGGCAGAACGAGCCAGGGACTGTAGTCACTTAAAGCAATTAATGTGAGAAACAGGAGTGGCCTGAACTAGGACAGTGACAGGAGAACAGAGAAGAGGATTTATGAGGCACACATTCTGACTACAGGGACTGAGGAAGAATATAAAATTTAAATCGAGGTCTGGCTCACATTATACCCAGATAGATAATGCTGTAGTTCTCTAAAGTATTGAGACCACAAGTAACAGCAGTGGAGGCTGGGGCTGTGCTGAAGCAGAAGGCCTCTCCCTGGAGAACATGGAGTCCATGGTTAAACGGGTCGGAGTCAGGACTGGGTTTGAATGCTGGTATTGTGTTCCTTCCTACTTCTGTGGCCATGAGCAAGTCAGTGCATCTCTATGAGCCTTCATTTCCTCACCGAGGTCACAGAAGTGTTATGAGAGTTTAGCTAGGTATTTAGTAAATAGGACCCCCCCCCCCCTTATTACATGCTCCATGCAGACAAGGACTGCTGTGCCTGATCCACATGGCTCTCTAGCTCCTAGCACATAGGAGGTACTCAGAAAATAGTTAAAGGCAAGCATGTCAAACTCGTAGCCCGCAGGCTGTATGCCTCGTTTAAATAAATCCTTAGCAGTAAATCTATGGAATATTACTCAGAAATAAATTAAACGAGGCATGCAGCCTGTCAGCCGCGAGTTTGACATGCTTGAGCTAAAGGCACACATGCACCACCAGGCATGTGAGCCGTAGCAGAGTATGCTAGACTGCTCTGTGGACTGGGTGCATGTACACACCTGTAGTGCCATCTGGCTGGTGGAAGGCTTTGGACCAAGTGAAGAGGCTGAGCTCTTTTGAAAGCAATAGCTCTGGTTCTAAGTATAAGCTGTCTCCCCAGCTTATACTGGGGAGACAGCTTATACTTAGAGTATCTAATCTTGATGTGCCCTGTAAGACAGTGTTGTCCCCTTCTCCTGATCCCTGAGTCATGATGCTTCTGGGTATTTAGGGGTTAGGGTGCCCCATCACCAAGGGAAGGTCTTGTGCATTCTGTGCTGTAAAATCCAAGAGGCCAACAACCTCCACTTGTGGCTCTCACCACTGACTAGCTCTCTCCCCTGGTACAGGAGTTTGACCCCGAAGAGTTCTACCACCTGTTGGAAGCAGCTGAGGGCCATGCCAAAGAGGGACAAGGGATTAAATGTGACATTCCCCGCTACATCGTTAGCCAGCTGGGCCTCACACGGGATCCCCTGGAGGGTAAGCATGCTGCTGGTAGCTACAGAGAGGCCATAGCCAACCAGCTATAAGACAGGGAGACCATCTGGAGAAGAGGCTTAGATTGGACATGGGCCTGACACAGCACCAGAGGATTCAGGGCTGTAGGAGGAACCCTGTGTCCTCTGCCATAGGGTCCTTCAGAAGTGTTCACATCTGCCTGATAGAGCCAACCTTGACTGCCTTGGGCTTAGCTGGCTTGAATTTAGAGCCCAAGGTCAAAAGAAGAACACAGCCACATTTTAAAAAACGCTCACTTCCTCTGCTCGCTCGCCTCTCGGGCTGCACCTCAGAAACCCTTCTGTGTCTTTGGGGTGGTCCCAGCTCAGGTTGTCGAAGCTGATCTCCGTTCTTCGGGGTTTCCCACTGAGCTCCTGCTGAACTGGGATGCCATGTCCCTGGTCTGGTGTCCTGCCTTCCTTGCTTCCTAGCCCCACCAGGCAGAGCCGCGTTGGCCAGCAGGACGGGAACTGAGCCCAGCTTTGGGTCCTATTTTCCAGCATTGTCCCAAGTTTGAGGGAAGCTTTATAGAATTTGCCAGGCCGTATAAATGGCACTGGACTTCTAGAAATAGGAGTGGCAGTATTACTGGCAAACCAGTTCCAAGCTGTGACTACACCCGGGAGAGATGCAGGACCAGGTGTGTGTCATAGACTGATGCTGAAAGCGCAAGTACCTCCTACGTGTACCTGCATGTGACGTGTGGGCGGCCAAGACACACCAGTGCCACGCACACTTGCTTTGTTTCTAGAAATTTCCCAGTTGAGCAGCTGTGACAGTCCTGATACTCCGGAGACCGACGACTCAGTTGAGGTAAAGATGCTGTGTTCCTGTGTCAGTCCTAGATCCGGGCCCTGTGAAGCCAAGGGCTGTGAGTCTCATTACTAGACCATCTGGAGGAGGAGGGGGTGAGGGTTGTGGGCACAGCCCAAGGTGTCACTCAGCTCCTAGAGGCGACTGGGCAGGAGGCTGCAGCAGGGCTAAGAGCTGAGCCAGTGCTGGAGCCGAGCTTCCCTAAGCATACAGTGCCTGAGAAGCACGCCTGCCTGTTGACTTTTTCCCTTGTCTTCCAGGGCCGTGGGGCATCTTTGACATCTAAAAAGGCACCCTGTGAAGAGGACTTCGAAACCATTAAGCTCATCAGCAATGGCGCCTATGGGTAAAGCAGGGTCAGGTTGTGGCGGGGCTGCAGCTAAGTCAGCCCTTGGGCTCTTCCTTCTATAAGTATATGCTACCCAGATACCTCAGGTTGGACCCTCTCTTTCCTGAAAGCCTCTCGGAGGGGCAAGAGTTCATTTCCTCTGACATCTGAGCACTTGCTCTCCCAGGCGATTCCCACTCCTCTCACTTAGCTCTGGGGAAGGGTTGAGCTGGGTCCCCAGGACTTAGTAAATGAGGAAATTGAAGTGCTCTATGGACAAGGTGCCCAGTTCCTTCCCATTGATAAGCACGGCCCTGCCCTTTTCTGGGCATTTATAAGGTGAGAGAGCAGGCAGTTTGGCTACCCCAACTCTGGGTAGTGGAAAGCACAGCTCAGGCGCTGAGGGTCCATGAGGGGACAGAATGGACTGTGTTTCCCAGGGCTGTATTCCTGGTGCGGCACAAGTCCACCAGGCAGCGCTTTGCCATGAAGAAGATCAATAAGCAGAACCTGATCCTGCGCAACCAGATCCAGCAGGCCTTCGTGGAGCGTGACATACTGACTTTTGCCGAGAACCCCTTTGTGGTCAGCATGTTCTGCTCCTTTGAGACCAAGCGCCACCTCTGCATGTTGATGGAGTATGTTGAAGGTACTTGGGGAAAGGTGGCTGGCATGGAGGCCAAGGCACAATCTGAGACATCCCTGAGCTGGGACCAATCGATTACTTAAGGGTAAAGTTTCACAGAGAGACATTGGTTTCTGCCTTAGGATCTCAGCCCATTTGGTGACGGTGGGCACACAGCTCCTTGCCCCTCACAGGAAGAGGCTTCTGCAGCAGTAGCTACCATGAGGCTGCCCCTGGCAGGTGCATGAGAGGCACTCTGGGACAGGATGTGTCAGCCTGGTGGCTCTAGAATCTTGCATCCCAAAGCCTGCACAGCCTCTACTGCTAGACCAGGCAGGAACAAAGGAGGTAGCAAAAGCCCAGGGTTGGAAGCTGGACCCTCAGAAGACAAGAAAGCCATTGCCCTGGCTGATGGCTTGTGAAAGGGACACCCCCTAAGGCCACACAAAATGCTTTCAGGATGGAGCAGGAGAACTTCACGGCTGGTAGCTTTCCTTCTGCCCTTTTCACGGCTGTGTACAGATTCCAGAGATATTTTGCCTAAGTCTTGAAGTTGATGCTGAACTAAACACCCCTTTTAATTAGTAGATGTATGCTGAGAGTTTACACTGTTATTTCACTCAAAAATTAAAGGACAGCCATCGGGAAGGAAATAAATGAACAATGCTAAAGTCTTAGCCAGATGTGTTCGCAATATACAGGATTTTCATCCTAAAATAATGTAGTCCTGTCTCTACAAATCAACTTACAGGCATAGAGGCCTGGGTTCCTTCTCTCCCTGGCCTGGCAATGGCTTAAACAGCCATTCACCTTCCCTCCTGCTTCCCTCCACACTGTCTCCCACCCGTGCCAGCAGCAGAGAGGCTAGAATCACAGTCTCTAGCACCAGGGTCTCCCATGAGTTTTTCTGCCCTGGGGCCTTAGAAACTGTAAGCCTGAGACTACTGAGAGCAGAGAGCTGGATCCTTTCCTCACAGTGGCCGCCCTTGTTGCAGGAGGAGACTGTGCCACCCTGCTGAAGAACATCGGGGCCCTGCCTGTGGACATGGTGCGTCTGTACTTTGCGGAAACCGTGCTAGCCCTGGAGTACTTACACAACTATGGCATCGTGCACCGTGACCTCAAGCCTGACAAGTACGCCCACTTCTGGGTCTCTAGTTCCAAGTTCTCCATCTTGGGTCTCTAGATAAATGGAGGTCGACAGAGCATGTTTGAATCTATACCAGAATGGTTGCTCATGTGGGTATCCATCTATGCCCAGTACACTGTCCCCTGACCATTCCAATAAGAGATCATCGCCAGCAAGGTCTGGCAGGGGCATTGTAAGGCTCTGGTGACATGTAAGAGTTACTGAGGAGTGCCACTTAAAAAACCAGGTAGGAACAAAAGGATCAGCACATATAATAGATGGCTGAACAAGTGTTCTGACATCTATTCTGTGCCAGGATGATATTATGGGTTATAAAATGGTCCCTGGCCTAGAGTGGAAGACAGAAATATCCGTGTACAGGCTGTTTCTTGGAAGGCATTAGTCAACTGGAAAAAGGTGGGAAGAGCTTTCTAAAGCCGGGGAATGGAATTTGCAAAAGCACAAAGGTGTGACCACACAGGAACTACAAGCATGTCAAACTTGTGGCCCAAGGGCCACATGCAGCCCATAATGAATATTTTTGTGGCCCAGCCAATATAGCATTATGTAAGAAACATTTTAATAAAAATTTCATAACAATTTTTACAATATCCTGTTATACATAATTACTAATAATGAACTACAACGTTCGCTCATGACTGATTACTATAATTGTGTTGCACTCATTTCCCTTATGTGCAGGCGCACCATTTCTCTCCACTAATACTAGCAGCAAATATTTGCCATGCTATTAGTCTTGTATTGACTTGTTTGGTGTGCACAACAGGAAATATTTTGCTTTCAGAGAACAAGAAAAATAGGTTGATTTGCATTATGCTTATTAATATGTGTAGTTATTCAGTGTCTGGTAAGTTAATGTTCAAGAAATATATTAGCCCTAGCCAGTTTGGCTCAGTGGACAGAGCATTGGCCTGCGGACTGAAGGGTCCCAGGTTCGACTCCGGCCAAGGGCACATGCCCAGGTTGCGGGCTCAAACCCCAGTGGTGGGTGTGCAGGAGGCAGCCAATCAATGATTCTATCTTATCATTGATGTTTCTATCTCTCTCCCCCTTCCTTTCTCTCTTAAATAAATAAATATATATTTTAAAAAAAAAGAAATATATTAATTTTTATTAAAATGTCCTATTATGTTAACAATGACTCATTTATTTCAGCCCTTTTATTCAGCATGTCTCTATCGAAATAAACCTACGTTTCTATGAAAATTGAAGCTTTTGTTTTTTTGCGGCCCATATACACTTAAACCTTGTTTATTTGGCCCGGGTTAGCCTTTGAGTTTGACATGCTTGTTGTCCAGTATGGTTGGTTGGTCAGTAGTAAGAGATAAGGCCATAGAGATAGGCAGGAATTAGATCATCAAGGGCCTTTTTGTTAAGCTTGGGTTTTATTTAAAGGATCCTAGAGGTCTTTGAAGGGCCTATGAACCAAAGATGTGACAAAATGACACCCTCAGACTTTGGGTTTAGTTTAGGGAAATCACTCTGCCGGTGGAAAGAGATAGTGAGACCACTGCAGATTAGGCCAAAACAACAAGTCAGGATGGATAAGAGGGCATAGTGTTGGGGAGGAGAAAGGAAGTGACAAGGTTGGGGTGGGGGTGCAGAAAGAAGCAAGAGAACAGGAGTCTGGGATGTTGTCCAGATTTCTAGCCTGGGACTGTGCATGGAGGAGATAAGCTTCCGAAGTGGAAAGTAGCTTTGACATGAGACAGGCTGCGTTCAAATGACCACTCGTTAACTCCGTGAGCTCGAGTCTGTGAATTAAACCTCGCCGAGCCCCTGTTCCTCCTCTTTAAAATGGGGATAACAGCATTTGTTGTGTTACTCTGTAAGACCTTTCAGCATTTGTTGTGTTACTCTGTAAGAGCCAAAGTGCTGGTATTTTTATGAATAATCAATAAAGCACTTACCACAGAGCTCAGTAGGTAACAGAAACTATGCTTTTCACCAAGAAGAGGTCCAGTTAGGAAGATGACTAGTTTGGACTAGTTTGAGTGTGTGGTGCCTGTGAAACATGGGTAGTCATTGGATGTGGAGTTCAGAAGTCAGGACCAGATATACTGATTTGGGAATCATAGAATAAAGGCGTGGCCGGGAGCAGCCTTCAAACAAAATGAAATGGCTCAGGTGGAGTATGTGAAAGGAGAGGAAAAAGACAGTCCTTTGTGAGATCTGATTTCTAGTTTCTCCCAACCAACCCTCTTCCTAAGACCCACCCTGGACATGGAACAAGAGTGTGCCTCTGAGTTAGGGGTGTTGAGAGCCACCAGGTGAGGAGAGAGGACTTGGGAATGGCTGCAGCCTTAGGATGAGGCTGACCGCTCTGTGGAGGAAAGTTTTTCTCAGTTGGCTGACACCTGCCCCCAGTGAAGAATAGTGAAGGCAGCAGACAGAAGTGGGTTGGGGAAATGGGCAAAGAGCAGGTTGATTGTGTAAAATGCAGTGCTCACAAAGCCAGAGCTCTTACTCCTTCCAGGTCCCTGAAGCTACGCCTGAGGGAAATTTGGCACATAGTAAGGTTAGCTCTTTTAGAAAACGAGGAAATAACTCCATCCTCTGTCTCTCTGGTTTCCCAGCCTCCTGATTACATCCATGGGGCATATCAAACTCACTGATTTTGGCCTTTCTAAAATTGGCCTCATGAGTCTGACAACAAACTTGTATGAGGGCCATATTGAAAAGGATGCCCGGGAGTTCCTGGACAAGCAGGTAAGGAAGGATGGTTGAGACTTTGGGGGTTGAATTCCAGGCCTCAGAATAAAGACGGGATATGCTTACCCTGTAGGTATATGTTAAGACTGGGAGCTCCTATCTTTTTCATCTTTTGATTCCAGGGAAGCATTAAGATAGGTCACACATTTAGAAAATCGGGTGGACCAGAGAATTATCCTATATAATAAAAGGCTAATATACAACAGTTGAATGACTGGTCGTTACGACGTGCACTGACCCCCTGGTGATCAGTGCTGGAGCTGCCTCCTGGTGGTCAGTGCACTCCCACAGGGAGAGCACTGCTCAGCCAGAAGCCCTGAGTCGGACTCACAGATGGTGAGCACAGCAGCTGTGGCAGGAGCCTCTCTCACCTATGTGGCAATGCTAGATGTCCAATGATGGCTTAGGCCCTCTCTAGGCAGGGAGTGGGCCTAGGCTGTCAGTCACACATCCCCCGAGGGCTCCTGGGCTACAAGAGGGCACGGGCCAGGCTGAGAAACACCCCCACCCTGAGTGCATAAATTTTGTGCACCGGGCCTCTAGTCCTATATAATAAAACCCTAATATGCAAATCGACCAAACAGCGGAACAACCAGTTACTAAGATGCAAATTGACCACCAGGGGGCAGACGCTCAATGCAGGAGCTCCCTGGTGGCCAGTGTGCTCAGCCAGAAACTGGGCTCACAGCTAGCGTAGGGGCAGTGGTAGGAGCCTCTCCTGCCTCCACAGCAGCGCTAAGGACCCCTCGGGCAATGTCTGCTGAGCGGTCCCAGGTTGCAAGAGGACTCAGGCCTGGCTGAGGGACTGCTCCCCCCCACCCCCACCCCCAGTGCACGAATGTCGTGCACCCAGCCTCTAGTCCAGGGGTCCTCAAACTACGGCCTGCGGCCCACCGAGGACATTTATCCAGCCCGCCAGGTGTTTTTGCCGCCTTGTTTTTTTACTTCAAAATAAGATATGTGCAGTGTGCATAGGAATTTGTTCATAGTTGTTGTTGTTTTTTTTTAACTATAGTCTGGCCCTCCAATGGTCTGAGGGACAGTGAACTGGCTCCCTGTTTAAAAAGTTTGAGGACGCCTGCTCTAGTCCTGTTCTATCCTATATAATAAAAGCTTGATATGCTAAGTGTCCGACCCTTTGACCAGTCGCTATGACGTGCACTGACCACCAGGGGGCAGATGCTCCAACTGGTAGGGTAGCTTGCTGCTGGGGTCTGGCCAGTCAGGATGAGGCGAGACAAGCTGGACACATCCTAGAGCCCTCCCACGGTCTCTCCCTGGCTCCGATCATGCACCAGTGGGGTCCCTCAACCTGGCCTGCGCCTTCTCACAATCTGGGACCCCTTGGGATGTCAGAGAACAGGTTTCAGCTTGATTCCCACAGGCCAGGCTGAGAGACCCCACTTGTGTAAAAATCTGTGCACCATGCCTCTAGTATAGATAGAAAATCTAAAATCTTCCCCAGAGTTTGGAGAAAATGGGTCATATTACCATTAACACTCAGACTGGTTTAAGGTCCATTCTGAACCTCCTGGCTCAGTCAAGTGCAAGACTTCCCTGGAGCTGCTGTCCTTGGGTAATTAGGAGATAGATAAACTCACCCACCAACAGTTCCAACTCTGGTACCCTGGTTGCTTTTGCTCATCAACCAAAGTTAGCTGAGTCTTTATTCTCAGACTTTTTTCCCCCAAAGGTAGGAATCACCACCCCTCCAGCTGTCATGCCAGGGAACTGCCTCAGGAAGCTGAGTCAGCCTGATTTCTCTATGCCCAGGTATGCGGGACTCCGGAGTACATTGCGCCTGAGGTGATTCTGCGTCAGGGCTATGGGAAGCCAGTGGACTGGTGGGCCATGGGCATAATCCTGTATGAGTTCCTGGTGGGTTGCGTCCCTTTCTTTGGAGACACTCCGGAGGAGCTCTTTGGGCAAGTGATCAGTGGTAGGTACCATCACCCTGGCCCACGGGGAGGCAGAGTACGCATGCACCCATGAGGCTTAGGGTTCTTGCCATGTATGCTTGCCTCTTAGTTGTGTGTGCACGCAGCCACACTGTATCGCCTGGGGCTTGTTCTGGTTATATGCCTGTGTTGTCTGTGTGCGTATCCTGTGAGTGTGAGCTTTGTGTGGACATGTATGTACGTGTGTCTGGACTGTATAGCCAGGAGCTTCAGGGAAGTCATGGCTCTTCAGTGCCCACCCTGGCCCAGAAAGCAAGCCGTGCTCTGGGGCGTGCGCTCTAAGAGGATAGGAACCTAAAGAATTGGGATCCCAGGCAAGCTTTCAGGGATTCTGGGCTGAGTCCTTTATGCCTCCCTACCCGTAATTCTATCTGAGGACCATCTTCTCCATCTCCCATTCTGCCTACAAGTTCTGAGGCCCTTCTCTCACCTACTCCCTTTCTTCTCACCCCGCCCGCCCCCCCGCATGACCCTTCAGATGAGATTGTGTGGCCTGAGGGGGATGATGCACTGCCACCAGATGCCCAGGACCTCACCTCTAAACTGCTTCACCAGAACCCTCTGGAGAGACTGGGAACAGGTAGGACAGGCCCCACTAAACTTTTTCATCACATGGAAGAGGGAGGAGGCTGAGTCTCTGCAACCAGGAGGGTCAGGCTTCAAGTGTAGGTAGTGCCTGTGGGTCCTGAAACTCACCCTGCTCCTCTGGGCAGAAGATCTAAGAAGGTGCCGGAGCTGAGGCCCCAAACCTAGCTTCTTAAGGTCTGGGTTCTCCCTGGACTTGCTCACCTGGGCTCCACCAGCTCACCTGGCCCCGTGCCCATGCCCTCCCTGTCCATAGGCAGTGCTTGTGAGGTGAAGCAGCACCCGTTCTTCACTGGTCTGGACTGGACAGGACTTCTTCGCCAGAAAGCTGAATTTATTCCTCAACTGGAATCGGAAGATGATACCAGCTACTTTGACAGTAAGGCCATGATAGGTCAGGAGGATAGGGCTCCTACCTGCTTTTTCAGAAATACCCATGCACCCTGAACTTGGCATGGGGAGAGCAACTTCTCCAGGCCCTCCCGAGGGTTGTTAGGGTCAAAAGAGGCCACCACCAGTGGCCTCTGAAGGGGACTGTCCTCTGTTTGTCTGACCCAGCCCGCTCAGATCGGTATCACCACGTGGACTCAGAAGATGAGGAGGAAGTGAGTGAAGATGGCTGTCTTGAGATCCGCCAGTTCTCTTCCTGCTCTCCCAGATTCAGCAAGGTACCACTGAGGCAGGCCCAGACTGAATAGGGCAGGCTGGAGGATTGGAAGAAGAGGATCTGTCAAGGGTCATGCCTGGGGCAGGCTGGGGAAGAGGTGAAGGGGCTTCCTCGGGGGAAAAAGAGGAGCAAAGGCTGGGCCTGCATATGACAGATACTTCTAGAACCACTCCAGGGGTGAGGCCAGGTCAGCCCAACAGAATCGCTGTTTCCTTAAACATTCCAGGGTATGTACAGGGGAAGGAAGGGAAGCACTGATTCAGATTCCTGGGGATAGAGTGCAGGGACATTTTTTGCTCTTAAGTTGTCCTTTGGAGCCCGCCCCCAGCGCGTCTCCTGTGCCCACAGGTGTACAGCAGCATGGAGCGGCTGTCGCTGCTCGAGGAGCGCCGGACACCACCCCCCACCAAGCGCAGCCTGAGTGAGGAGAAGGAAGACCGCTCAGATTGCCTGGCGGGGCTGAAGGGTCGAGACCGGAGCTGGGTGATTGGCTCCCCTGAGATGTGAGCTCCCAGAGCGGGCAGCACAGCCACCCTTCAGTTGTCACAGATTAGGGGCAGGATTCAGATGCTGGGGAGGAGTGCTAGTGGCAGTGAGGGGGTGTCCACAAGAGCAGCCCCTCCGCAACGTCTGAAGCTCCTGTGAGACCCTAAGGAAGCCTGGGCTGGAGGAGGGAGACCCCAGGGCCACCTCACGGTAGGCCTTGTGTCTTGCAGATTGCGGAAGCGGCTGTCGGTGTCTGAGTCCTCCCACACGGAAAGTGACTCAAGCCCTCCACTGACCGTGCGGCGTCACTGCTCAGGCCTCCTGGACGTGCCTCGCTTCCCGGAGGGCCCTGAGGAGGCTACCAGCACCCCCAGGAGGCAGCAGCAGGACGGCATATGGCTTCTGACACCCACATCTGCAGAAGGGATGTCTGGGCCTATCCCTGAACGGCCAGTGGAGCAGCAGCTGAAGCTGGATGAGGAGTCTGCTAGCCAGAGCAGTGGTTCTAGTCCAGGTGTGGCCCAGCAGGTGGCCAAAGGGCCCAGGCTGGACCATAGTGCAGGGAGGCAGGGAGGGGCAGCTCGGCTGCATCACAGGTCTCATTGCTCATTTGGGCCCCCAGCCATGGAGCCTCGAGGCCGTGGGAGCCCACAGCTGGCTGAGGGAGCCACAGCCAAGGCCATCAGTGACCTGGCAGTGCGCAGGGCCCGCCACCGGCTGCTCTCAGGGGACTCGATAGAAAAGCGCACCACTCGCCCCATCAGCAAAGTGATCAAGTCCGCCTCAGCCACAGCCCTGTCCCTCCTCATTCCTACAGGTGAGGCCTTGGGGCAGTAGGATAACACTCAGGAAGGGCCTTGGCCTCTCCGTGGGCCTGTGCAGGAGTCTGAACAGGGCAGGTGTGTGTGCATTGTATGCTGAGGAGCAGATAACTGAGACCATGTCACTGCTGTCCCTTTGTTATGAAACCAGAGTCTCTAGTGTAAATATGTATGAATGGTTTATATGGTTGCTGATCCACAAAAGCAAGCACTCAGAAAGTGCCAGCTGCCATTTCATCTCTGCTGGGGTCTGAGAGGGCTTGGGTACAGGAGGGGCTTTGCTGCTCAGAGGCTGTGGGGAGGACATACATGGGCTAAGGCTCTCTCTGACGAGGGCTGTATGTGAGCAACAGCCTAGGCGGGGGGCTGGTCTGAGAACTTTGCCAGGCCAGGGTCCCCTAACCCACTAAGTCCTGGTTTCTCATTCTCCAGAACACCACACCTGCTCTCCCTTGGCCAGCCCCATGTCCCCACATTCCCAGTCATCCAACCCATCATCCAGGGACTCTTCTCCAAGCAGGGACTTCTTGCCAGCCCTCGGCAACTCGAGGACCCCCATCATCATTCACCGAGCTGGCAAGAAGTATGGCTTCACCCTGCGGGCGATCCGTGTCTACATGGGTGACTTAGACGTCTACACTGTGCACCACATGGTGTGGGTATGTCCGAGCATCCAAGACCTGTTGTCTCCCAGCTTCGTCACTCCTCTACCTTCCCCTTTCTAGAGCCTGCCTGTCCCTGCCCACACTACCCTCAGGCGTCAGGCTCAGGCTCCAGGCTCCAGGCTGATAACTGTTCTCTCCCTGGGGCAGCACGTGGAGGACGGAGGTCCAGCCAGTGAGGCGGGGCTTCGTCAGGGTGACCTCATCACTCATGTCAACGGGGAGCCTGTGCATGGGCTGGTGCACACTGAGGTGGTGGAGCTGATCCTGAAGGTTAGTGCTGGGTGTGCTGCCTGCTGTGGTTGACCCCAGCCTTGGAGTCTGTGACTAGCCGTAGGGAAGAAGGAGTTGAGTACACGTAAACCTGGCACTCACTGAGTACAGATGCATATACACACACAATTGGCATACGGTCATAGCGATGCGTTTTCGCTAGAAGGCACCACCCTCACTGACCAAGGCCCATTGATACTCTGGGCCTTGGGTAGGATTGGAGAGCAGGACCGGTAAGCCTCTTTACCTTCTGAACCCAAACTACTTGGGCTCCAGTCAGAGCCATTTGCTAACTTGTGAAGAGAAGACAGGTTTGTGGTTCAGACAAAGGCTAGAGCTGTGGTCTAGCCATGCCCAGGGGTAGGAGTTGGATCAAAAATACGGCCACCACCTTAGCCTGGGTTCATGTTCTGGTCCCCAGAGTGGAAACAAGTTGTCTATTTCAACGACTCCCCTGGAGAACACATCCATTAAAGTGGGGCCAGCACGGAGGGGCAGCTACAAGGCCAAGATGGCCCGAAGAAGCAAGCGGAGCCGGGGCAAAGATGGGCAAGAAAGGTGAGCCAGACTTGGCCCTGGGGTCTGCTCTGGGCCAGGATGTGGTGCTTGTGTGTGCACCAAGTCAGACAGCTTTGACTCTTGTCTCTGCAGCAGAAAAAGGAGCTCCCTGTTCCGAAAGATCACTAAACAGGCGTCCCTGCTCCACACCAGCCGCAGCCTCTCTTCCCTTAACCGCTCCTTGTCATCAGGAGAGAGCGGCCCGGGCTCTCCCACACACGGCCACAGCCTTTCCCCCCGATCTCCCACTCAGGGCTACCGGGTGACTCCTGATGCTGGGCATTCAGGTAGGAAAGGCTCTGCAGATTGCAGACAGCCCCTGGGAGGTAAGAAAGCACCTGCCCGCTGGTTCTTTGGGTCCCACTCTGAAACTCATTCAGCCCACCCCCTGAAAGATGCAGCTGTCTTGGGGTGGGATGCAGGAGTGGAGGGTGACTTCATCTCTATGGCCTGCGCTCTGGTTCCTTGGTACTCCTGGAGCATTGCAGAGCTAAAGCACTGCCTTGCCCCTCAGTCGTTTCAAACAGCTAATATTGCTCTCTCTGCTTTTGTCTGTTTGTGCAGTGGGAGGGAATTCGTCACAGAGCAGCTCCCCCAGCTCCAGTGTGCCCAGCTCTCCAGCCGGCTCTGGGCACACACGGCCCAGCTCCCTGCACGGTCTGGCACCCAAGCTCCAACGGCAGTACCGCTCTCCACGGCGCAAGTCAGCAGGCAACATCCCACTGTCACCACTGGCCCACACCCCTTCTCCACCACCAGCAGCTTCGCCCCAGCGCTCCCCATCACCCCTGTCTGGCCATGGAACCCAGGTCCTCCCCACCAAGCTTCACTTGTCGCCTCCCCTAGGCAGGCAACTCTCCCGGCCCAAGAGTGCCGAGCCTCCCCGCTCACCACTACTTAAGAGGGTGCAGTCAGCTGAGAAACTGGCGGCTGCACTTGCTGCTTCTGAGAAGAAGCTAGCCACGTCTCGAAAGCATAGCCTTGACCTGCCCCACCCTGAGCTTAAGAAGGAACTGCCACCCAGGGAAGTCAGTCCTCTGGAGGTAGCTGGGACCAGGAGTGTGCTGTCTGGGAAGGGGGTGCTGCCAGGGAAAGGAGTGCTACAGCCTGTTCCCTCACGAGCTCTAGGCACCCTCCGACAGGACCGCGCTGAGCGGCGAGAGTCACTGCAGAAGCAGGAAGCCATCCGTGAGGTTGACTCTTCAGAGGATGACACTGATGAGGGGCCTGAGAACAGCCAAGGTGTGCAGGAGCCAAACTTGGCACCTAACCCAGAAGTGGGCCAGGATCTGCCCCTCAGAGGAGCAGGAGAGGGGGAGGAAGAAGATGCCTTCTTGCCCAGAGACCCCCGAATGGAAGGCCCTGGTGACGCCCAGAGGAAACTTGGGATCCTGCAAGTCTTTGAGGAGGCTGCCAGCTCCTTGTCACCAACTCCCAGCCTGGTGGGGGCTGGACCCACAGACCCCATCCCCCCTGAAGGCTGCTTAAAGGCCCAGCTCCTCCACTCCCAGGCACTAACAGCACTTTGTCCCAGTTCCTCAGGACTCATCCCCACCAGTGGCCCCCCTGCCTCCTCCATTCCTGGAGGGCCAGGCCCATGGTCCTGGAAATTCCTTCTTGAGGGCCCAGAGGGGGCATCCATAAGCAGAAAGGCAACCACGGAAGGTGGGTTGGTCAGCTCCCAGGATTTGGAAGCCACAACTCCAGCCCATCCTGAGAACCTGTCTTTTAGGCAGGAGGGGAAGTCATGGCCAGCTAACGTCCCTGGGCTGGCCCACCCTTGTCAGCTTTCCAGCCAAATCTGGCGCTGGGAGCCTGAGTGTACGCAGACAGAGAAGGAGGAGTCAGCCCTGGGCATCACCACAGTGCCTGAGGCCTCAGGTGACAGGAGGCAGAACCTTCCATGCAGAAGCTGCCCCCTCTCCCAGGAGCCTGGGCCCAACCTGCTCCAAAGGGGCCGAGACCCAGGGGCCCCTCACAAGCATCAGGACTTGGCATTGGCAACCAATGAGCTTTTAAAGCAAACATAGCAGTTGTCTGCCGTTTCTTAACTCATATCTGTATAATACATGCTCTTAGAAACCATTTTCATGTGTTTTGCTTGCTTCTTTCCTCAGTCAACACAAATGTAACTCAATGTCCTATGTTATTGCTGATTATAATAGAGTGACTAATACAGTTTCTACTGTCAGGAGAGGGGCTTCTAACCCACCTTGGCTTCCCAGAGATTATAACATCTGAGCTCAAACCTGAAGGATGATTAATAGGTAGTAATTTGCTAGGTTAGAAGAGTAGGAATTAGTGTAAGGTTGTCTAGGCAGAGAGTATAGCGCTTAACCATATGCCTGGTATGTTCAAGGAACCAAAAGTGGAAATGAGTGCAATGAGTTAGGCCAGGGTTATACCTGACAGTCTTGTAAGAATTTAGACTTTATGTAGGTGATGAAGAACCCAGGAAGGCCATGTAGTGACTAATATTCCTGCTTTATAGATAAGGAAATCAGGTTTTCAGATATTAACAAAATCCTATATAGCTCGGGCAGATCCAGGATTAGAACCTAGATATCTCTTGACTCCAGAACCCACATATGTATCCCAAATAGAATGCTTCAGCCTGAAAATGAAGAGGAAAGGTGGAAGGAGGTGAAGAGTTGAACTTGGTACTTGGGGGACATCCACAAGGTAACTAGATGTATGGGTCTCAAACGCAACAGAGAGATCTAGACTGATGGTAGAAAATTGAGAGCCATTAATGTATCAATAAGGGGACATGTGTAATTCTTTCAACAATAAAGAATTATTTAAAAAAGAATATCAAACTGAAAAAAAAGTAAAACAGCAAAAAATATATAAAATTTAAAAAATGATATACTGAGGAGCACAAGCATTAAAGGCAAAGAAAGACTTAGAAGCAGCAGCCAGAAAGGCACAATAAAATCCAAGAGAAGAGTTTTAAAACGGGCGGAGTTACTTGATAAAATGCTGAGGCCAGGTGAGATGGAAATAGAGAACCACCTTCTGTGTTTAGTAGTAAGTCATGGAAGTCTGTCATCAGTGAGCCCTTCCTGGGCTATTATCAGGTAGGCCTCTGCACTGGAGATGGACATTGCTGACCCGGGCAGTCCTCCTGACCCCCCCCCAATGAGTAGAACTGCACTGGGTGAGTGAGTAGGTGGGTGGTATTCAAGGCAAAGGGGTCCATCTGTGGGACCACTCTGTCGGAGGAGTCACGGCCTCGCAGGAGAAGAGCTGAGGTGAAGTGCCACAGCTAGAAGAGTGCCTCCAGATGACGAAGGGCTTTATGAGACTGCTGTCTTGCACTATTGTCCCATAATCCAATGCCTAGGGCCAAAGGAGAGAGGTATCAAAAGGCCTGGAAACTGGAAGATGCCTCTGCATCACTGGCTGGGTGTTTCAAGCACCCTGTAGCTCTTGGTCACCCTGCATGGGAAAGGCTATGGTCGCCAGAGGGCGCACTCTGCCCACAATGCAAAGCCCACAAGTGGGACATTTGGCCCCTCAGCCTTTCCAGTTCCCTCGTGGGCTCACTTATTCCTTCAGTCATTCATTGATAGTTGACCCCTGCACTGGAGGACACTAGGAATAAAGGTAACTGGTTGCCCGAGGGAGTCCACCCGCCATGTACATCAAGATCTTGTTAGAAGGACCACACCATGGGGCAAAGGGGCTGGGGCATGGGAGAGAGACTGCCTGCCCCCTTAAGGGATTGGAAATGGCAGGCAGAAAATAAGGGTTGGGAGGAGGAGGCACAGAGATGCTAAGCATCCTATAATGCATGGGGTAAGTGCTAGTGGGGCAGTTAAGAAACTGCCTGATAAGCCTGAGGGGAGTGAGGAGTTTCTGGGAGGTAACCACAGGGAAGTGGTATAAACAGATTTATGTTTTAGGATGATCACTGGCTGCAGTATAGAGGCTCAAGTAGAATAAGCAGACCAGAAAGGAAATAATGTAGTGACCTATTATGGTGGTCTAAACTAGGACACAGATTTGGCAGCCATCAGCAAATAGCTGGTAATTAAAGGCTTCGGGGACTGTACAGAGAATATGTATAAAAGGGAAAAGGCCCGAGACATTAGGAATAACCCAAGGGGAGGGAGCCAGTGAAGAGTAATTGAAGTAGGGAATGAGATCCTGAACTTGGGAGAAGCCATACCATTTTAAGAATTTTATAATTTACCCTAATAGCGATTGAAAGTATTTAATGGTTTTACACAGTCTCAGATTTTTACTTTGAAAAGACGACTCCAAAGTTGCTATAATGACAATAGATTTGAAGAGGTCAAGAATGGAAGCTAGGAGGCCTTCTGTATGGAAGTTAGAGATGATGGTGAAGCAGTGGATTGAGAAGTGATACCTTCAATTCTTACAAAGTTGGATTTGTGTGTGGGTTGATGGTAGGTTTTATTTAGACATGAAACAGAAGGTATCAAGAGTAACAACTACATTTCAGACTTATATAAGCAGATGAGTTACATATTCCCATTCACTGAGATAATGGAAGAGAAAGCGGACAATGTGGTGACATTATGCAGACAGCAAGCTGAATATGAGGTCTGAGCAGGAGAAACAGATGGACATACTTAGTCTAGAGATGGTAGGTGAATTCATGGATATGGATAGAACTGCCAGGGGAAAGGCATACCTGAAAAAGCAGCAGGAGTCAAGGATAATTAAAATGAACAGATATAGGAGGAAATCTAGATGAATGAGTTGTCTTGGAGCCAATGGTAGAGTCTCCTGGAGAAGAGTAGTCAACAGTGATGATTATTGAAGACATGAAGAAGAGCAAGCAGTTTCATGTAATAGTGGAAACTGTACTGAAATGCTTAAGGAGGTGAAGCAATAAAGACAAATTTAGACAAGTTTTTCAAAAAATAGTTTAGACTGAGCCTAACAAGGCCCGCTTCTCATGGATATTGTGCCGTAGTCACCATGGGTATATAAAGCAGGCAAGCAGTCAAAACCTGAAAAGACCACCTCTCTTCAGTGGAGTTGTCAGAGGCTATGAGTCTGGACTATTGGAGGCCATTTGTCTACCTGGAGAGAGCCTATACACAAAGTGAAACCAAGCATAACTGGCATAGCAGAGATGGAGAGAGACATGGTGCTTAGGATATCTGAGGCCCATAATCAGATTTTCCAATTATATTAGGCAATAAAGGCCATGTTCAAACGTCAGTGGATGATTCAACTGAGCGGAAACAATGTTGAAAGAATTGCTAACTGATCATGGGAAGTTCCTGAGAAGGTGAGAGAAAACAAAATCCAAAGGCTACCTTTTGTAATTTAATAGGTGAGCAGGAGAGGAGTTTTGTGAATACAGATAGGATTGTAAATTTGGTGGTAAGAAGATAAGGGAATTCATAACCAAGCATGTTTCCTCTGAAAATAAGTTAGCAGGATCTGTGGGATGCTGAAGTTCCTAGTAGATCCAGCCAGCAGGTAGAGTACAGAAGAGAGGACTGGACTGAAGATAGGAATTTGAGGTCCCACGTAGAGTGGAAGCAACTCTTGGGATTGGGGAAATCATCCGTAATGCCTAGCAGTGGCCTTGGGGGTGCCATGTAGCTAACATGTAGTGAGGGAGGTCACAGGCAAGGTCATTTAGAACAAGGAAACTATTCCCTTACCTGGTCTGATTTGTAAGTCAGTGCACATCCATGGGGCCTGAGGCATGGATGAGAACTGCAATGTTCTGTACAAGCAGAGGTCATCACTTGTTTGTTGACTATGTTCCAACACATAGGAACCTCAACAAAGTGCCTGGCAGAATGGTGACAAGGGCCTGGGGCAACAAGAGGACAAAGGGTAAGCCTGAGCCCATTCTCTGCCCAAAACAGAATGTGGAAATATGTTTATTTCCAGGCAGAAAGATGTGCTGAGAAACAATAAACTGGGCTTTCTAATAGTCAGGAATGGGGAAAGGAGGAAATGGCTCTCAGATTTCACTTTCTCAGATTAGTTTCTGAGTCTCCCTGTGTCTTGTGTCAGGCAGACAGGATTCTGGCTTCATACCTGTTTGGGTCCATGTCCTCTTCTTCAGGGATAGAAGTGCCTCTGGTGGCCCCAGATCAGCTGCAGGATCGATCTTTTGATGCTCATGGGAGAGAAGGTTTGGAAGTTTCAGGGCTTTTCAACATCCCAGACCTCTTCCCCTTGCTCCTAACCCCAAACCACCTCCCTCTATAGCACGAGGACAAAAAAAAGGTACTTTATTGAAATGTCTTTATTGCATTACTGGAGCAAGTTGGCCAAACTGTCCCCTCTTGGGGAAGATCCAAAACAAAAAGACCATAAAGTATCTTCCCCATCGTCCCCCCACCCTTCCCTACAACTGCACAGCAATGTCTGAACACATCTGGTGACAAGAACAATTTGCAAAAGTGGTCTAGGAACTACATTATGAACTGTCCCAACACAAGACATATAGTTGGCTTCCTTGTGAATCAGGTATTTTTACGTAAACTACATGAATTTTTTTGACTACATCAAAGACAACAGAATAGGTTTTTCACAAGTAACAACAGGGCACCAAAGTCACATGCTGGAATCTGTAAGGAAACAAGGTTGTCACAAGTGGCTGGAGCTGGAGCAAGGCTGAGCAGTTGGCAGCAGAGGGTCCAGAGAGACCCCCTTCTGGACCCTCTGCTCTGAGGCCACTAAAACCTCATAGAGGACTAGTCTAGAGTCCTAACTGGCAACAGAGATCACCTTGCAAACCAGGAATTGCCCAGATGCAATTCGTGGCCCAAGGAGACCGAGGAGGCTGGTTCCTTGCAGCAAGAAGAAACCCATGGAAGACACCACATTGGCTCTCAAAAAAACGTTCCCAGAGCACATGAGGCCCAAAATAACTGGGAGGTGCCAACAGGGCTTGGAAATGAAATGGGGTAGGAGAGTTATTAGGAATTCCTCAACCTTGACTAAATCAGCAATAAGGACACAGCTACCCTGGAGAGGCCTGAGCCATGGCCAAGGTTTAGCATCCATGGCCAGGGGTGACAGAACATTGTTCAGTGATGAAAGCTCCATCTGGAATAGATGGGCCTAGGAGCTGTGTCCAGCCTGCCCCAAGCTGCTTTCATGTTGTTAGTTGGCTTCTCCAGCCAGGAAAGCAATGGGCCTCTCTGGTCTTGTTCTGTCTCTTTAACCTCTGCCTCAGTGAGGATGCAGTTAAGATGCCATAAAAAAGCATCCCAGGACACAGAACTAGACTCAGATGGAGACCAAGGCTTACTGCCTAGACCACAGAGTAAAGAAGCTCCACATGGTTAGTAGACTGGTCCCTATGCCACTTCCACTGACTCATCAGGATCAAGCAAATCGTGGCAAAGACACTTTTCAATTTCTCAAATGATCCCTAGGTCTTAGTCCCCACAAAACAACAAACTGGAAAATGAAAAACAGGGAAGAAACAAAAAGTGAAGGAATGTAGGACTAAAAAAGAGCTGCCCTTCTCCACAAGCCAGCATCCCAAGTGAGATAATAGATGACGCTAGCTCTCTCCCTGCACACCCTTGACATCTGCCTAACAAGGAGCAACACACAGTTCAACATTACAGTTGTGTATCCCTTTCCCCATTTTCATTTAAGACATTCAGAACACTAAATTTTAGTACCAGAAAGGAGGGATTCCTTACACCCAATCTTGAGCAACTAACTGTAAGCAGGTTCAACACCAGATGCAAGGCTACCCAGGTGTGTCTAGCAGCAATCAGCCTGCCATTACTCCAAAACTTCCAGCAAGATTTTAATCTGGCAATTTGGGGAAGGGATGTGCAGTTCACTCAGTTAAGGGCTTAAGTCAGAACAGTGACACTGAAGGGGCTTCATTTGTCTGCCTCGTCCAATTTTGAAACTGCAACATATCCAAGGAAAAGCCAAAGATATGCCCTTTCCTTCCTATCCTCATCTATGTCTAATTGCTAAGTCATAGTCCATTTTAGACCATGAAACCAAGATAAATGCTCAGGAAAAGCAATATGTTTCTTTCATCCCCAAAATGAGAGCTTTCCTAGCCGTAAGCCTAAGTACCAAGACCCAGATACTGGCTTCTTGCGTAGCTCAGCCAGGACGCCTGACTGCACAGCTTTGGGCTCAAACAGCTGACTCACTCTGAGCCTAGTCTGGTTCCAGGACTGGCGCAGTGGCAGCTGAATTCTCTTTGTCCAATGAGTGTCAGCTGCTGGGGGAGGGCATAATGGAGGAAGGAGGAGATGCCTGCCGCCAACTCCATTCGCCTAGCTCCACTCAGCTGGAAGGCTTAAACCACATGGAGCAGAAGATCCTGGCCTAAACTCAGGACAGTCTGTGCACATCATCTTAATGGCAGGATCACAGAAGAGGCAGAGAAAAGCCTCCAGATGGTTTTTACTAACAGTCTGAACTCAAAACTATCTGATCTTTTCCTGACAAAAGTATGGAAGCACATGGGTAATGTGGTATGGACACTGGAGCCCCTGGGTTTGTAATGTACTGAGATCCCTGCCCCCAATCTGGTCCCTTCCTGCTACAGCCTGAGCAACCTATGAATGCCCTGAAGCCCTACCCAGCAAAGGACATGGGTGAATCATCAATATGATCACTGTTTCTGCAGGGCCTTTAAACTTAAGGAAGCACATATAAGAATGTTGTCCTATATCATTATTTGGTATATCAAGCCATCTAAAAGCACTGGATTGCACCTTTTCTTTACTCATACAAACAAGTTACAAAGGTTTCAAACAACAGATCATTCTTTAGGCTAAGGAAACACCACACAAGCACCAACTTCATTTTATGATTCAAAGCTTACCATGCCTACAAAAAGAACACTATTCCTCACCTCAGAGAAACAAGGGCAGGGCAGAGGGATTACACTGACCAATTTTAGTGTTTGCTAAACTAACAAATTCTAGCCTTCCTTTTATTTTCAAGTTTTGGTACAGAAGTGTGCATTCAGACACGAGTGCTGCCTTCTTCCATCAGACCTTAGTCCTGTAACAAACATTGTTTTTCTGGGATCAATTTGGTTTCTAAACAATGCTTTTTTAGAGAGAGGAGCTATGAGATGCTGATGTCTACATTATGTTGATTAAGAAACACAGGACCTTCAGTCGAAGGGTTTTTACCGTCTTCACTGAGAGTCTGTAGATGAAATCCCAAGCCTCCCCATTCTCCTTTGGTTGCCTTTTTCACTGAATGTCATTCTACCAGAGAACCAAAACAACCTTCTCTTTGGGAGGAAGTTAAGAGAGACTGCCAGATCAAAACAGAACTCCCCACAGAGCCACACCCATCGCATTCTCAGAGTTGAAGACCCAAAGAGGACATAGACTCTGAAGAAGCTTCCAGATATAAACCCCCCACCCCCTCAAGCCTCATGTGTTGTTGAGGGTGCCTGGCTAAAAAAAACAAAAACCCCAGTGAAACAGACTTCCCAAAAAGCCACATCTGCTTCCAGCTTCCGATGCTAGTGCAGCAGCACAGCTGGGTCCCCAAGATCCATAGGCCCCTTACACCCCCTCCTGACCGCTGCTGCTCGGCCTCTCCACTTCACATTCACAGAATCACTTCTTGTGCAAAACAAGCAGTCTACGTAGAAAGAATGCCCTCATAGTCTAATAAAACTGTAGAAAAAAATGCTAGAGAGCCACCTCTCTTCCCACTCCCACTTTATCTGCAGAACGAGGGCATCTGTGCATGGACAGGGTAGGCAAGCCTGACGTTGAGGGAGTCGTTGTGCTGAACGAGGGATGTCTGCTGGTAGTGGAGCACCAACTCCTTCAGCGAGCTGTACAGGTTGTAGGGCTCTGCAAAGCCATAGCCGCGGGCAGTGCTGTAGATCACACAGTGCTTCACTTCCCCATCGGCACTGCAAGACACAACAGGCAGACACCACGGAATTAAGGCAGGAAATAATAAAGGGATCCCAGAAGCCTAAACTCGACTGTTTTGTAGAGGAGGGACAGAAATGTCTCTCAACCGAGTTCGTAAAATGTCACATCCATGCGTGTCTCCATCACTCCCTTACAGACCTGTCACCTCCCACCAAGACCTGGCAAAGATAAAATGGATGGCTCCATGTAGTCACTCAACTTAGGCAAGAACACTGAGAGAGGCAGAACAAACCAAAAAACATTTTTTTTAGTGTATTAATCAGTAGTTTTTAGAATATTCACAAGGTTGTGCAACAATCACCACTATCTAATTCTAGAATATTTTCATCACCCTAAAAAGACATCAATTACTCTGTATTCCTTCCTCCCTCCAGGCCATGCCAACTAACCTAATTTCTATCTCTGTGGACTTGCCTATTCTGGACATTTCATATAAATGGAATCATATAATATCACACAACTTTTTGTACCTGGCTTTCAGAAACTTAGCACACTATTTTCAAAGTCTCTCATGTTGTAGCATGTATTAGTACCTCATTTTTTCTTATAGCTGATAAATATTTTATTATGTGGATAGTCCACATTTTGTTTACCCATTCATCAATGCATGGACATTTGAGTTGTTTCCACTTTTTGGCTATTATGAATGATGCTCTGAACACTGGTGTATGAGTTTTTGTACGGACATATATTTTCAGTTCTCTCGGATGTATATCTAGGAGTCGAACTCCTGAGTCACATGATTTAGCTTTGTGAAGAACTGCCAAACTGGTTTCCCAAATGGTTGTGCCTTTCTATACTCCTGCCAGCAGTGTAAGAGGATTCAATTTCTCCACATTCTTTCCAACACTTCTTGTGATCCATCTTTTTTATTTTATAGTCATCCAATGGTGTCTCATTGTGGTTTTGATTTGCAGTTTTCTAATGGCTACTGATACTGAGCAACATTTCATATGCTTATTGACCACTTATATATCTTAAGAAAAATGTATATTTAAGTCTTTTGCCCGTTTTTAAATTGGGACATTTGTCTTTTTATTAAGAGTTCTTTATTTATTAGACACTAGTTGCTTAGCAGATATATGATTTCTAAATAGTTTATCCTATTCTGTAGGTTGTCTTTTCACTTTTTTGACAGTTTCCTTTGATGAAAAGTTTTTATTTATGTTGAAGATCAATTTATCTATTTTTTGTTTTGGTGTTTGTGCTTTGGATATGTAAGAAACTACTGCCTAACCCAAAATCACAAAGATGTATGCCTATGTTTTCTCCTAAGTGTTTTATACTTGTAGCTTTTACATTTAGATCTATAATTCATTCTTTGCTAATTTTTGTATATAGTGTGAGGTAGGGATCCAACTTTCTTCTTTTGCATGTGGCTCACTAGTTGTCACAGCATCAGGTGTTGAAATGACTATTTTTTCCCCACTGAATGGTCTTAAGACCCTTGTCAAACACCAACTGACCATAAATGTAAGAATTTCTTGACTCTCAATTCTGTTCACTGACCTACATATTTATCCTATTGTCAGTGCCTCACAGTTTTTATTACTATAGCTTTATTGTAAATTTTGAAGTCAGGAAGTGTACTTCAACTTTTTTTTCTATTCTTTCAAGATTGTTTTAGCTGTTCTGGATCCCTTATATTTTCACATGAATTTTAGGATCATCTTGTCAATTTCTGCAACAATCCAGCTGGGATTTTTGAAAGGGATTACATTGAACATGTAAAACCAATTTGGGAAGCACTGCCATCTTAACAATATTAAGTCTTCTGTTCTATGAACACTGGATACCTTTCCACTTATTTAGATCTTCTTTAAGTTCTTCCATTGTTTTATAATTTTCATTGTACAGCTCTTGTACTGCTATTGTTTTAATCCTAGGTATTTAATCACTTTTTATGTTATTATAAACTAGAGGCCTTCGTGCAATAGGCCTTCCCTTCCCCTGGCTGCAGGCACCGGTTTTTCTCCAGCAACTGGGACCCAGGCCTTTGCGCCAGCAGGAGCCTTCAGTCTTAGCCACTTCCGCTGCCCCCCTCCCACCCGCCCCCCGGCCCCCCCTCAGCACCTATGTATGCAAATTAACCGCCATCCTTGTTGGGTTAATTTGCATACTCTCCTGATTGGCTGGTGAGTGTAGCGGAGGGACAGTCAATTTTCATGTTTGTTTATTATTAGGTAAGATAGCTTGTCTTCTTCATTTCATTTTCAGATTGTTCATGTCTAGTATATAGAAATACAACTGATTTTTGTATCCTTATCTTTTAACTTACAGCCCTGATGAACTCATTTATTTTACTCTTTCCCAATTTGGATGCCTTTATTTCTTTTTCTTGCCTAACTTCCTTAGCAGAACCTTCTGTGCAATACTTAGAAGTGGTAAGGGTGGACATCTTGTCTTTTTCCTATCTTAGGGAAAAGCATTTGGTCTTTCATCATAAGTATGACATTAGCTGTGGGTTTTCATAGACAACTCTTTATCAGGCTGAGGAAGTACCCTCCTACTCCTAGTTTGTTCAGTGTTTTTTAAAATAAAGGAGTTGTTGGATTGCCCTAGCTGATTTGGCTCAATAGGTAAAGTGTCGGCCTACAGACCTTGATTCGGGTCAAGCCTCGGTGGCAGGCTCCTCCCTGGCACAGGGCCTGGTTGGGGCTCATGTTTCTCTGTCTTTCCCTCTCTGTTCCACTCTCCCTAAAAATCAACAGGAAAATATCCTCGGCCGAGGATTAACAACAACAATAACAAAAATGTAGGTAGAAGTAAAGATATTTGCCTTACAAAAAAAAAAGAGTTTGTTGGCTTTTGTCAAAGCTTTTTGTGTCTACTGAAATAATCGTGTAATTTTTGTCCTTTATTTTATTAACATGGGTTATTGTGCTGATCCACCCTTGCATTCCTTGGATAATTCCTACTACAATTATCTATAGTTTTCTTTTCTTGTGATAACTTTGTATGGGCCCAGCTGGCATGGCTCAACGCATGGCTCAGTGGTTGAACGTCACAGTTTGATTCCCTGTCATGCCTGGATTGCCGGGTACATGCCTGGATTGCAGGCTTGATCCCCAGTGCAGGAGGCAACTGATCAATGATTCCTTCTCATCATTGATGTTTCTATCTGTTCTTCTCCCTTCTCTAAAATCAATAAAGATATTAATATACAAACAAGCAAACTAAAAAAAACCTTTGGGTTTTGCTATCAGGGTAATATTACCTTTATAAAATGAGTTGAGAAGTGTTCTCTCCTCTTCTACTTTTTTGTAAGGGATTGTGAAGGACTTGTGTTAATTCTTTAAAATATATTTGAGCCCTAACCAGTTTGGCTCAGTGGATAGAGCGTCAGCCTGCGGACTGAAAGGTCCCAGGTTCAATTCTGGTCAAGGGCATGTACCTTGGTTGTGGGCACATCCCCAGTAGGGGCTGTGTAAGAGGCAGCTGATCAATGTTTCTCTCTCATCGATGTTTCTAACTCTCTATCCTTCTCCCTTCCTCTCTGTAAAAAATCAATAAAATATATTAAAAAAATGAAATAAAATATATTTGATAAACTTCACCAGTAAAGCCAACTGGGCCTGGGCTTTTCTTTGTGGGTAGTTTTATTTTTTTTTTAATTAATACTTCAACATCTTTACTTGCTATAGTTTTCTTCAGATTTTCTATTTCCTCTTAAGTCAGTTTTGGTAGTTTGTGTGTTTCTTGGAATTTGTACATTTCATCTAGATTATTTAATTTGCTGGCATATAATTGTTTTATAGTATTCCCTCATCATCATTTTAAATTTCTGTAAGGACTACAAGTAATGTCTCCTCTTTCATCCTGATTTTAGTAATTTGTGTCGTGTGTGTGTGTGTGTGTGTGTGTGTGTGTCAATTTAAGGTTGTCAATTTTGTTGGTCCTAACTTTTGGTTTCACTGACTTTCAATTGTTTTTAATTCTCTATTTTATTTACTTCCATTCTAATCTTTATTATTCCTTTTCTTCTGTTTGTGTGGGCTTAGTTTGCTCTCCTTTTTGGGGGGTGAGGATAGTTTCTTAAGGTAGAAGAAGGTAAGGCTATTGAGATCTTTTTAATATAAATGTTTATAAATTTCCCTCTTAGCACTACTTTCACTGCATTCCATAAGTTTTTATAAGTTTTTTCATTTTTACTCATTTCAAAGTATTTTCTAATTTCCCTTATATTTTTTTATTTTTTGGTTACCGGTTACTTAGGAATGTGTTTACTGTCCACATTTGTGAAATTTCCCAAATTTCCTTCTGTTTTTGTTTCTGATTTATTTCCATTGTGGTTCGAAAACATTTTTTGTATTATTTCGATCCTTTTAAATTTATTGAGACTTGTGGTCTAACCTGTGGTCTATCCTGAATAATGTTTCATGGGCACTTGAGAAGAATGTGTCCTCTATTGGTAGGTGGAATATTCTAAACATGTCTGTTAGGTCTAGCTGTTTTATAGTGCTGTTCAAGTCTTCTGTTTCCTTCTTTATCTGTCTAGTTGTTCTATCCCTAATCAAATTTTGTATCCCAAATGGCAACAACAAGTGCTCACTTCCTGACTCCCTAACCTAGAGGAATATATGCACTGCTCGCTGTAGGTCTTTAGTCTCAGAAGGCTATAAAGTTAGTTTATTCTGAAGCTTCTTTATGATGTCATTAACAAAAATTAAAATGGAAAAACAAAGGTGTTCCATGCCTTCGCTTCCTACTACATGATCATTTTAATTTGGGTACGAATGTCTCCTAAAAAACTGAATTTATTCATGTCCCTCCTCTAGCAAATGTCTTAAGTATATTGGTGATCACTGTAAGCAGGCTTCCTGTAGCCAGAATGGCTACCAAACAAGTGGAAGTTTTTGTGATGCCAGACTATTTTGCTTCTGAAAATCAATGTGAACTCCAATTTGATATATGACTGCCGTTGGATTTAATAGGCAAGGGAAATCCAGACTGCTGTGGACTTGAGTCTGGCCAAGTCTGCGGCTAAAGAAAAGAGAAAAAGCCCAGCTGGCATAGCTCAGTGGTTGAACATCAACCTATGAACCTGGAGGTCATGGTTCGATTCCTGGTCAGGGCACTTGCTCGGGCTGTAAGCTCAGTCCCTAGTGGGGGGCATGCAGAAGGCAGCCAATCAATGATTCTCTCTCATCATTGATGTTTCTATCTCTATCTCCCCTCTACCCTCCTCTCTGAAATCAATAAAAATATTTTTTAAAAGAGAAAAAGAATACACAGCTCCCTAAGATATTCAAGCAGCTCCTTGGTCTCCCTGGATTTATATGAGCCTGCAACCCAGTGACCTGGGGTGAGGATAAGGGACCAATGCACTGAGATTATCACTTTTCTTCTTTTTATTGTTCTTAAAAGATCTCAAATCCTACAAGAACCATCCTCTCCTGCCATTTCCACTCATATAACTTGAACAGTCCATGTTTCAGAGAAATGAAACGTTTTTCAAGTAGCTCTATCTCTGGAAAACATTAACCCAATGTACTTTTCTATTTCTCCCATTTCCTGCCCATAGATATCCCATTATTCATCCTTTCAAAGTTCAGCTCAAATGCTACCTCTTCCGCAAAACCTCCAATCCTCTTTTTCTCCACCAGAATTAACAGTTCTTCATGTGCACAGGCAACTAATTATACCATTTCATGGTGATTCTATTTATCTTGGATATTTAATTGTAAAATGAAGTGTGTTGCAATAGGAAAATGTGGGCTTTGAAACCAGGTAAACTTAGACTCAAACTCTGACTTAATGACAGAGGTAGACCACTAAAGACAAGATGGTCATGTAAAGCACTAAGCACTCTGTTAATGAGTACCTTTTGTTTATCCTCACACACTGCCCTCTTTGAGGGGAAAAACATTTGATCATCTTTGCTTGCCTTCTGCCATGTCCATCAGTAGCATCACTATCAAAATAATATAGTAAGGTTACTTACTGTGAGCTAGCACTGATCAATGCATGTTACATTACATATATATTAATTCATTAAATACTTGAAAAAAACTTCAAGTAGATATTATTATTATCCTTATTTTATAGATAATGAAACTAGGCAAAAAAAAGTTAAGTAACTTACCCTAGATCATATATCCGGTAAGGAGCAGAGTCAGGATTTGAATCCAGTACATCTGGCACCAAAGCTTGCTCTCATAATCATTACACTAAACCTCCAATCTAAGTATGGTCTTTGTCAATGAAGAAATTTGCCTTTCTAAGGAATATATATAGCGCTTAGGCAAAAATCTGACCAACACATGGTTAATGGCCCCCAAAATTTCACTTTCCATTAAAAGTTAAATAGGCTTTTCCAAACAAACTCATAAGATGATCTTATGGAAAACATCCACATTACCTATCACTACCCAACTTAAATACAAAATTTAGATAGAGTTTTTCTGCTGAAGTAAAAACATTCCTATTTAATCAAGCCTACCTAAATCTGATAATGAAGACCAAGTCAGGCATGCAGAAGACTACTAACGAATTAAGTGATGCCCGGCAGGCGTGGCTTGGTGGTAGAGCATGGACCTATGAACCAGAAGGTCCCAGTTCCCGCAGTAGGGGGCATGCAGGAGGCAGCCATCCATGATTCTCTCTCATCATTGATGTTTTTCTCTTTCTCCCTCTCCATTCCCCTCTAAAATCAATAAAAATACATTTTTTAAAAAGAATTAAGTTATCTTTTCAATGGAAGATCTCACATTACTTTTCACAAATACCTAAAATCCAATAGCAATACTGCAGAGCCTAACCTACTCACCTTTTAAATTAAAATCCCTAAAATGATTTCAGATATCATTTCTCCTAAGCAACTGATTTCTTTATAAAATATTAATGGTCTAAGAGATCAACCAAAAAACTCATATGTATGCACATAAGCATAACCCATGGATATAGTCAGTAGAGGGGATGAGGGCATGTGCTGAGGGGTGGGAACGGCTGGGGAGAGATCAGTCGGGGGGAAATGAGACATATGTAATACTCTAAACAATAAAGAATTTAATCCTATATAATAAAAGGGCAATATGCAAATTGACCAAATGGCAGAACGACCAGTCACTATGCTGTACACTGACCACTAGGGGGAAGACGCTCAACACAGGAGTTGCCCCCTGGTGGTCAGTGCGCCAGTCAGTCACAAACTGGGCTGATGGCTGGCGAGTGCAGCGGCAGTGGTGGGAGGCTCTGTGGCAGCGCTAAGGATGTCCAATGACTGCTTAGGCCTACTCCCCAGGGCTCCCCTGAGGGCTCCCAGACTGCTAAAGGGCACAGGCTGGACTGAGGGACCACCCCCTTACCTGCCCCCCGAGTGCATGAATGTCATGCACTGGGCCTCTAGTGTGTGTGTGTGTGTGTGTGTGTGTGTGTATAAATTAAAAATAAAAATAAAATAAAATATTAGTGGTATACGCCCTGGGCCCTCATTTCTGCACCTGAACTAATTTTACTGAATTTTATGAGAGACTTTTAATCAATGCAGAAGTTTTTAAAAGGTCGTACTCCTAGGAAGACTTACACCACAGAGCAAGCATAACATCCTTTCTTGCTACTCTCACGAATTAAGAATGCACCATCAGGCTTCCCATAAAGCAAGTCCTCTGCTTGTATTCGATTGATATCCTCAACAAACCAGGTTTTCTCATCATAATGGGGCAGGTTTTCATCTTCCTCATTGATAAAATAGGTCCTAAAAATTAAATGTTAAAATATTATTCAATCAATCAGTTTACTTATATCTAAAAGCAAATTCACAAATAAAACTGTCTTCTAAATCTTTAACCATAAAATGATAAAAATGAAATTCTAACTAGTTGGATGCTTTTCAACGACTTCATTACTTGCTATGGTACAGAAAGCACAGAATTCACATGTCTCATCCAACAAGCTGACACATGGGTGTCTGAATGACCTTCACACCAATGCTTTTGTTTCATGTGGTTAGATAGGTCTCTGAACTCAAATGCCTATAGGGTACGCTAGAAAATTCAATTCAAAAGAGGAGTAAAGTTCTTAATTCAATGTCCTCAAATGACAATAAAAACCAATTTTTATCATGTATAAAGAAGGCCCAGGTCTTAGATTGGGAACAAAGCCCTCTGACAGAAAGGTACAGAGAGAACTTACTCATCAGCATCCTCATTCTTGATTCCCAGCCAGGCATTCAGGCGTTTCTGTCTCACTCCTTTGTGATTGAGCCATCTGCCAGAGGGAAGACAGCAGCGTCAGTTTCTGTGCAAACGGCCTGGATGAGGTAGATGTGTCCAAGCCAACCAAATGTCCAGAGTCAGGAACCTCTTACTGTTCCCAATCCCACAGAGTGGCTAGGAATTTCCCTAAACTAGTTTCTCAATTTTAGGCAAAAAGGCAGAAACACAAAGAGCTAACTTGAAGTGAGACTTCTCACTTTGCATTTCCTTTTTCTAGAAGGTTTTACTACCATAACTACACACATACTTACACTCAAACACAGTGTGAGACACATGTTACTGAAATCGTTAGTTAGATCAGAATGGTGTCACATATTTGTGATTTCCACTTAGCCAGAGGAATCAATTCCTATGTGGTTTCTATATTGAGTTTAAAATGCTAAAACATAATTTTAAGGTCTGTCTATACTTGCACCTAAGCAAGCCACAGAATTTACTTCATCACCCGGCAAATCATAGTATTTTACAATACAGCAATATTTTTAAAAATTATTTTGAAGAGAGAAACATCAATTTGTTGTCCCACTGATTTATGTGTTCATTGATTGATTCTCCTATGTCCTCTGACCGGGGATCGAACCAGGATTACACTCAAACCAACTGAGCCACCCAGCCAGGAAAATACCACATTTTAGATGTAAAATGATATGAACCACTGCGGTGGCTGATGGTCTAAAACCAGTGGAATACAAAAACTTTCATTGCTGTCCCCCAGCCAGGCCCCTAGTCATTCAGATCTCATCCTAAACACCTCCCTCAGTCAAGGGAACATTGCCCTCATTGTCCCAACGAAGGCAATCCTCCAGTCACTCTCTGCACTTGCATCATCTTCTTAGCCCTTGCCTGAAATTGTTTTGTATTTTCACTTATTAATGTTTGTCTTGTGGCTGAAAGGGGGCCATATACTAAACCTGACAAGTTCAGGGGAGGCCTACATGGTGGTCTTACAAACTCAGAGACCTAAAGTAACTATATAGGATGGTCTGAAAGTAAAACTTTTTAACTAAAAACAGTTCATGGCCAGTATTTTTCCATAACAAAGGTCAATCTTCACCTTAACTGAGCCTGCATGTTGTCTTTTTGTGCATCTATGACATACCTGATAACATACCTTTGGAATATCTAAGTAATTTCCTCCCCCCTCCCCACCCCTCGAAGCACAACTACCACACCAGAGCAGAGACCACAAATCACCTCTTTGTTATCATGTTACTATCCTCCTTCACCACCTATGAAAAGTATGTGTCTGTTTTACTTTACATCCAATTCCAGAGATTCCCCGCCCCAATGCCCCCACACCCTTGCTTTCTCCTGCCTCTCTAATCTATCACCAATGAATTTTATGTAACCCCCTTACATCTCTCCTCCTTGGACTGTAATGTATAAAACAAGGTACAAAACTGCCATTCTTGCAGCATTTTCCCAGTCTCTTAAGATTTTGTTTTGCCAACTGTCATCAGTTTGGCTCAAATAAATCATAAAAATTCTTACAGGTTTGGGCATTTCTTCTCTTGACAATCTCCTCCACTACAATGTAAGCTGCTGTGCCTGGCTGCTATGGCCCAGTGGTTGAGTGCTGACCCATGAACCAGGAGTCAAGGTTCAATTCTCAGTCAGGACACATGCTCAGGCTGTGGGCTCAATCCCCAGTAGGGGGCATGCAGAAGGCAGTTGATCAATGATTCTTCTCACCACTTATGTTTCTAACTCTCTCCCTCTCCCTCTCTCTGAAATCAATAAAAACATATTTTTTAATAAAAAAATAAAATAAAATGTAAGCTGCTTTAAAGAAAGGGGATTGTCTTGCTCATGGCTAATCCCAATGCTGGAAAGTGCCAATACATAGTAGAGATTCAATAAATAGTAAGTATTTGCTGGTGGGCTGTTTTTAATAAATCTTCATGGTCAATCCCAAGTACACTACCATAACCTGGCATCACACTAATTTAAAGTTCCTTTAGATAGATTTCACAGCCTTTCTCAATAAGACATGCCTTCCAGTTAACCTGGTTTCCATTTCATATGCTTAATGAAGCCAGAAAACAACTAATATGATCTTGAGAGAATTTATTGAGTAACAAGCCCCCTCCTATACCACCACTTTTATTAGCAAAATATCCAGATACCCTCCTCTAAGTACTCTTATCATCCAAACCTTTCTGTCCTTAAAAAATTTATCTTTGCCCTAGTTGTTTTGGCTCAGTGGACAGAACATTGGCCTGCAGACTGAAGGGTCTTGGGTTCGATTCCAGTTAAGGACATGTACCTTGAGTGACAGGCTCGACCCATGGCGATATGCAAAAGGCAACCAACCAATGTGTCTCTCTCACATTGATGTTCCTCTCTATCTATCTCTCCCCACTCCCTTCCACTCTCTCTAAAAATCAATGGAAAAATATCCTCGGGTGAGGACTAACAACAAAAAAATAAAAATTGATCTTTCCTTTATTAAAAAGATAAGCACACTGAGTAAAAGTCTTGAAATGAACAAACCACACCACATTTTCTCACGAGTTTTCATTTTCTTCTCTTCCTTTTTTAAAGAATAGTTTATTGATTTTTAAAGAGAGAGTTCCCATTTTCTTTTAAACACCAACCTCTTTAAACTGAGCCTTCTTTTCTGCTCCAAAGAATGTTAGGACACCAAGAGAAATCCAGGAGAAAGAGAAGAATATTTTTGGTCCACCTTTCATCTAAGATGGTGTCCTGCCTTTTCACATTTGCAACTTCTCTAATCTCCCAAAAGTCCATTCCAAATACTAATATATGCTTCTGAGTCCTTAAATATCCAGTAACAATGCCAGGAACTGACTAGCTTTTAAAAATGATTTTGAAAAAGCTCAAGTGACCTTAGTATGGCAATTCATATTTACCTTATGATTGAGTAATGCCTAAATCACTCCCAGGGAGTACATTCTAGAGGAAAAGGCTGAGGCCAAAAAATAAGAAGACCTAATGTTAGCATAGGGACCTAGATATCAACCAAGGGAAGGGAGCAAAACTGGCTAAGCTTAATTAGGTCGGAAGCTACAGCTTCACACACTCCAGGAGATAGCCACATTGCCAAGAGGATTAACACTCCTCCCTTCCTCTCTGCATGGGGAGGAAGGGCCTACTCTCCAATCTCCCTGGGTACCACCGGTCCCCTTGCAGAGACTATGGGGGTGGGAAGAATAAACACTAAAGGGGAAATTCTTCTGTTAAGTGAATGCCCAGCAGAAGCCAGGATGGCAACCATAAAGGGACGGTGTCTAATGTGGGAAAAAGACCTGATTGGTTAGGGGAAGGACAAGCCCACAGAGCACTGGGAAAGAGACTGGTCAGTTTCAAAGCCTGAAGTAATATCATCAAAGCTTAATGAAGGCCTCACTAGGTAGCACACATCTGTTCGCCCATTGGGTCCTGCACTGTACGCTTGTGTTCTCCCTCCCTAGCAGCCATGCATTCCTGGCAGCCACAGGAGCCCGAGCGCCCGCCTGGTTGTGCAGGCTCCAAGTGTGGCTTGAAAAGCACGGGCCTGGATACAGCAGCCCAGCCCAGGGGAGAACAGAGACTAAGCTAGCCAAATGGGGACAGAAACTAAACCGGACTAAGCTTTAGCATGGACTAAACTAATGGTACAGAATGCCTAGACCCTGGCCCTTCTTCTGGGCTTGATGAAGACAAGGCTGAATTTCTTCCACAGCAGGATGAAGCTGAACCACCTGCCCATGGCTGAGACACAGACTCCAGGCACTTGGGGGACAGTCCTTTGTGTTTGCTCCAGCTTCAAAAAACCTTACCATTACCCCTCAGCCTCCCCTGCATAGTCCCCAAAATGCTTTCCTCATAACTCGGTGGCAGGACCCCATTTCCACCAACAACATAACATCCAGTTCTCATCCTACTAATTGTGTGGTTTTAATCAGCCTCTACTTATGCTTCAGTATTCTCTTCTAAAAAAAACAGAAAAAATACTACTCCCATAGTCAATTTATACTTATCTTAAGAAAAATAAGAGAAAAAATAGCTGGTGTTAGTATATCCTTACCTAGCCCTTAACCCAGCAAGTAGAAAAAAAAAATACACACACACACACACACTAGGGGCCCGGTGCACAAAAATTTGTGCACTCGGTGGGGGGGGGTCCCTCAGCCCGGCCTGTGCCCTCTTGCAGTCTGGGACACACCTGGCGCAGAGCTGGGTGGCGAGCCAGGGGCAGACGCTGGTGCAGGATCCCTCAGTGGGGCCATGCTGCTGAGCAAACACACCCGGGGAAGCGGACTGGCTTTGGATGCTCCACACTGTGCAGCAGACGCTCCCGCACGCCCCATGGAGGCCCCCGGGGGGTGGACGAAGGCAGCGGACCCTGGACGGGTGCTCCCGCACGCCAAGGAGGCCCCCGGGGGGCAGAGCCAGGCAGCAGACCAAGGACGGGTGCTCCTGGATGCCCCGAGGAGGCCCCAGGCCAGAACCCTCCTCCCTGCCCCGCCCCCGCACTGAGCTGACACACCTGGCACAGCTGTGCCGGCCACGGAGGCCCCTAGTGCAGAGCCGCCCTACCGGGCTCCATCTTGGCTGGGTTAATTTGCATACAGCCGCTCTGATTGGCTGGTGGGCGTGACTTAGGCATCCCGAAGAAACAGTCAATTTCAATATTACGATTTTATTAGTTTAGATAATTGAAACACTGTTGCTTTAAGCTGAGGCCTAGGCAGGTAATGAAACTTCCTGTTTGTTTCAGCTCCGTGGCTTCTATAATTGAAATATTATCGTGACCAGAGGCTCAGCCAGCCTAGGCAGGCAGTTGCGATGGAAGCCTCCGGTTTTCTCTAGCTTTGTAGCTGCTGGCCTCCATCTTGGCTGGGTTAATTTGCATACAGCCGCTCTGATTGGCTGGTGGGCGTGGCCATGAGCAGAGGCTCAGCCAGCCTAGGCAGGCAGTTGCAACATAAGCCTCTGGTTTGCTCTAGCTCCATGGCTGCTGGCCTCCACCTTGGCTGGGAGGTGTGGCTTGGCTGGGAGGTGTGGCTTGGCTGGTGGGTGTGGCTTGTGTGTCTCAGGTGATGGTCAATTTGCATATTACTCTTTTATTATATTAGATATGACTAAGTGACCGTCCAGCTGTTTGAATGGCTGGCACCTATAACGTGCACTGACCACCAGGGGGCAGATGCTCAACACAGGAGCTGCTGAGCTCTGGTGACTTGGCAGTGGCAGTTCTTGGGTGCCATACCCTAGAACTAGAGAGGAGGGAGCCCGATTCCTCGCAGGGCCAGCACATGCTTCCACCTTCAGCGCTTCCACCTTCAGCTACAGCTTATGTTGCTCCTGGGGCACTGTCAGCCCTGAATCTGGTTTACTGCACACTTGATTTGCGTTCCACACCATGTACGACAGCAACTCTGCAGAGTGCCCTCTTGCACTCCAGGACCCCTGGGGGGATATTGCAGAGCCAGTTTCAGCCCAATCCCTGCAGGTCAGGCTCAGGGAACCCACCTGCCAGAGACCCCTGCTTACTCCAGAGACGTCCTCCCTGAGGCTGGCAGATGCAGCCCCCTGGGGAAGGACCATGGAAGGTTGGCTCCAGGGCATGTCTGGCTGGACATGCCCCATCTTAACCAACCTCTCCACTACCCTCAACTCAACACTCCCCCCACCGGCCTCCACCCAGGACTGCCTGCATTAATCCCTGCACCAGAGCCAGTGCAGCAAGCCAGAAGACCCAAGCATGTGTTTTCTTTTTCTTTTGTTTCCCATTCACTCCCTAGATGCCCTTCAAGAAGCACTTCCCCAGGAATTCTAATTTTCTTTCAATGTGCACGAATCTGTGCACTGGGCCACTAGTGTGTATATAGTATCCTTTCTAAAGGTCTAATTAGCCTTACAACCCAACTACCACCCCCTAATAGAAAAAGTGCTTGTGTTTCAGTCCAAGGAAGAGGACTAAACTAGGCAATTCCTGAGAGAGGGTAATACTAAAAAAATATTTCGAAGCTGAAGCAGAAATCCTGGAGGGAAATTCATGCTTCCCTAGAGCTGGCTGTATTATGAGATGGGCAAAAGAAAAGGGTGCCCCATGTACAAGGCACCCTGGATGGAGGGCAGAAGGTTTTAAGATGCAGGGTCTGTTGGTGGCCAATAAGGAGAGCACTATGAAGAGCACCTCTGAATTTTCTGGAACAGCAGTATTTAACCAGATGGCAGGACCCAATGGTTAGGGGCAGAGGAAGCACCCAATTTGGCAGTGATGGGGGACAAGGGACTTTTGCTCCACTCATTTCCTGGCAGTATATCATGATGACATTCTCATGTAATCCGTGTGTGTGTGTGTGTGTGTGTGTGTGTGTGTGTGAAGGAAGCAGGAAGAGTCCTAATCATAACTGAGATAAAATACTTTTCATATAACCAGGCAGATGGAAACATGGAATAAATTAATCTTAATTTCAAGAAAAAGAGGAATGCAACTTGTCTTATATAAAATTTTATAAACAGAACTTCACACTCCCTATGTAAAAATGAAGACAATATATGTCATTTTGAAATAAAAAATCAGTTTAAAAATTTTTAAGTTATGAGATAAATTAAGAAGTGATTCACTACTTAAAAAAATAAAAAACAGACCATCATTGGTGGAAATGTAAAATAGTGGAGCCACTTTGCAAAAGTCTGGCAGTTCTTCAGTTAAGCAAAGTTATAATAAAATGTGTTAGATCCATACAAAGGAATATTATTTGACCATAAAAAAGAATGAAGTACTAATACATGCTCCACATGGATAAACCTTAAAAACATCATGCTGAGGGGGGGAAAGCTACTCCCAAAAGATTACATATTTTATTACTTTATTTATATAAAATGTCCAGAACAGGCAGCAGAGACAGAAAATGGATTCGTGGTTGTTTAGGGCTGTAGGGAATAGGATGATAGGGAGATGAAAGGTTAAGGACACATGGTTTCTTTTTGGCAAAGTGAGTATGTTCTAAAATTGATTATGTGATGGTTGCACTTATCTATGAATATGATAAAAATATTGCATTATATATTTTGAAATGGATGAATTGTATGGGTTGTAAACTATATCTCAATAAAATTGTTTTAAAATGTAATAAAACATACCACCCCTCCACAGAACTCCTTTAGCTGTAAACTCCCCTAGTACATATTATTCAAAACTCATCATTAATGCACGTGTATTGTTATGGTAAGTTAGTCTATTTTGAATTTATTAATTTAGGTTTATGAATAGCAAGAAAAGTAAATGGTAATCATGAAAACTAGAACCTCATGAAAACGAATTACAAGTAAATAACCAAATTCCTTTTACAACGAGTCTCCTCTTCAGCACTAACTACACAATTTCAGTACTGGAACACGTCCAGTCCACCACACTTAGTATTGTCTTTGCTAGAAACATCAAAATATGGAGTGTGGAACACTGGACTATCCCACCTGAAGCAATCCTTCCAAGAGAGGTAAGGGTTGTATGTGTCTCCCTAAACATCCTGACTATCTTTACTAGCAGGTCATGGCTTATCATCCATGATGTTATCTAAGCTCTCTTTTATATTTGGTTTACTTATCCCATTAAAGGAAGTTTTAAGGTCTAGTTTGCCTCACTTATTCATGCCCATTTGGATGGTGTATTTCTTAGTATCTCATTGCTTTCCAGGCCAAAGAAGTGCTTCCACTCATTCCTTTGGTTCATGGCAACAACTTCCTGAGCATTTTTCAGCTTCATTATGTGTCCAGAACCATGTAAGTATTCCAAGAGCAGACACACCCTGATTTTAGATAAGGGCATCTTCTTGCCTTGTTTCCAAAGCTCTTCTGTATGCTCTGTATATGTGCTGGACTTTTGGGGCAGTCACAACAGCAAATTGAAATGATCTCTAGAGAGGAATGTTATTAAAAACTACTCAGAAAAAAAAACCTACTCAGCATAGTGTACTTGTAATTGTTTGCCCCTAAAACAATCACCTTAAATTTTTCTCTACTAAATCCAGATACATAGAAGTATGAAATAGTCTGTCGCATCTCAGAGGGAAGGTGGGGATAGACAGGTAGATGGGAAGAGGTCAACCAAAAAACTTGTATGCATATATGCATAACCTATGGACACAGACAATAGGGTGGTGAAGTCCTGGGGCAGGGGTGCACTAAAAGGGGTTAATGGGAGAAAAAGGGAGACATATGTAATACTTTCAACAATAAAGATTTTTTTTAAAAAAACAATATTCTAAAATAAAATAAATAAAAATTTTCCTCTACTGAAACTCAACAGTACTGTTCCAACTTTTAAGCTTGTATTTTATCCCTTCTCCCTTTCTCACACAAAGAAAGCCTGATACCTATGGAAAACACACAGATGCCTTCTGCCAGGAGTTTGAATTGAGTTGTTTTACATGCATGAAACCCATAAACATATTTCATAACAGTCCATTCATTTCCTAAAACTAAACTTAATATATTCTCTTTTCTCATAGCTTTTCTCTTTGAAGTATTCATTTGTCCTAAAAAACTAATCCACACAATTTGTTCTGATAATATATCTTTCAATCTATATTTAAATGATAGTCCTATTATCTAGCTAAATCATATCATTTTCCATAATATTAAAAAATTAGGTTTCACTCTTCAGATCAAATTATCTTTCATGTTTGCTATCAACACGTTTCTATTACTTAAATACAGAATTTCATTTCTTAGATATAAAAACCCTTTAATAGATTGTTCTGTATACTTATCTACAGGCCTGCACTATTAGTGCCCTTGCCTGTGCTCATAAAGGACAATTTCTATTTCTGTGGTTCTAATATGTAATCAAAGATTCTTGTTTTTGTGTGTTAGGTAAACATTACTCTGTACTTTTTAAGCTATATCACTTTGCTCATGCCACAGCCACCCTCTGAGATTTCCAAGGCATTTGTACAGATTGGAGTCCCATATTGCTCCCACACATTGACTAAAGGTCAACTCTGGTAGCCCTACAACTAATAGAGAGACTTTTCTACATTCTTACCGCCCATTTCTCAATTACAAATCTGTTCTTCTAAACATAACATTTCTACTGCCAGCAGAAATCTGGTGCTCAAGGTACCCTCCGCCCTGCACCCCTTCCACACTACTCACACAAGGTGTTGATCTCGGATCTTGCGCAGCTGGATCAAGTCAGGTTTGATACTGTTCATTTTTTTATCTATTTCCCGGTTGTCCAAAGCTTGTTTCTTCAAATCTTGTTCTAGACGCATTTTGCTATCATGAATCTCACCCAGACGGGATTTCAATTTGTCATAGTTCATCATAATTCTGTGAAAATATTTGACATATTAAGGCTAAAATAGGAATCAAGCAGAAGCATTCTATAGTGGGAGCAGAGCCTACTATCTTAAGTGTGGTCAACATCTGTTGTTTCTTCCTGGACCATATCCATTCCTTGATGGTACCTGTAGTATGGGTTCCCTGCCCTCATCTTAGATTCATGGGTGAACATCCACACAGCCCAGCATGACCAATAAAAGTATTCCATTCCATCTTATCCACACCCTCAGGCCAGTGACTGGCTCAGGAATAGGAGTAATACCCAAACTGACTCAATGAGATTCAATTCCAGGACTTTACTACTATTGTAAATGAAGATTCTCTTTCCACTAGGATTGCTAAATTATGAGTATGTATTTGATTCTAGGGACTCCCAACTGCTATACTGCCCTTTGATAGGGAAAGACTGCTTGAGGATGAAGCCAACACAGAGAAAAATGGAACCAAAAGACAGAGTATGGTCCAGTCTGTGTGGCTCAGTAATCGAACGTAGACCCATGTACCAAGAAGTCGCCAGTTCGATTCCCAGTCAGGGTACATGCCTGGGTTGTGGGCTCCATCCACAGTGAGGGGCTTGCAGGAGGCAGCCAATCAATCGATATTCTCTCTCATCAATGTTTCTATCTCTCTCCCTTTCCCTTCTTCTCTCAAAAAAAAAAAAAAAAAAAAATCAAAGACAGAGTATGAAAGAGGATCCATGACCTTGTTTGGGCTTTGGATTGAGTCATGATTGAACAAATACCAGAAAAGCTATATGAATGATATAGAGAGATAACACAAAATAGCAGTTAAGAGCAATGGCTTTGCAGTCAGCCTGCCTATGAGCCTCTGGCCTATCACTTACTGTGTGGCTATGGACAAGTTATTTAAATTCTCTGAGCCTTTATTTCCTCTTCTGGTTAAAATGGGAACTTAAATAGTACCTACATCACTGGGTTACTGTGTAAATTAAATGTGATAATACATGTAAAAGGACTTAACAATGCCTAAGTAGGTGGTGGCTATAAGCTTTCCAGCACACAAAGTTTTGTTGTGCTCTGAATCCTTTTAAGGCACAACTGTCCACACTACTCACATATCATTCAATGTGTGGTTTTATATTACTACTAGAGGCCCAGTGCACAAAATTTGTGCATGGGGGGGATCCCCTCAGCCCAGCCTGCACCCTCTCTAATCCAGGACCCCTCTGGGGATGTCCGACTGCCAATTTAGGCCCAATCCCCGATCCCCAGAATCGGGCCTAAACCGGCATTCGGACATTCCTCTCACAATCCTGGACCACTGGCTCCTAATTGCTCACCTGCCAGCCTGCCTGGTTGCCCCTAACTGCCTCTGTGTGCTAGCCTGGTTACCTCATGCAGCCTGCTATTCAGTCATTTGGTTGTCCCTCACTTACCCCCCCTGCTGGCCTAGTTGCCCCACACAGCCTGCTTGTTCAGTCATTTGGTTGTCCCTCACTAACCCCCCTGCTGGTTTGGTTGTAGGCAGCCATCTTGTGAGGGTATGAGAGTTAATTTGCATATTACCTCTTTATTATATAGGATTAAAATGCCATCATGTTACTTTCCTCTCATTGCACTAAACTAAAAAATCTTTTCTATTTCTTCATTATTAATAACTAGAGGCTTGGTGCACAAAATTTTGTGCACTCGGGGGGTTCCTCAGCCCGGCCTGTGCTCTCTCACAGTCTGGGACCTTTCGGAGGATGTCCACCTGCTGGTTCCCCAAGGGATCAGGCCTAAGCTTGCAGTCAGACATCCCTCTGGCAGCCCGGGAGCCCTCGGGGGATGTCCACTTGCCAGTGGGGAGCAGGCCTAAGCTGCAATCGGACATCCTTAGTGCTGCTAAGGAGATGGGAGAGGCTCCCACCACCACCGCTGTACTGGCAGCTGTCAGCCTGGCTTGTGGCTGAGCAGAGCTCCCCCTGTGGGAGCACACTGACCACCAGGGGGCAGCTCCTGCATTGAGCATCTCCCCCTGGTGGTCAGTGTGTGTCATAGTGACCAGTCATTCCCTGTTAGGTTCAATTTGCATATTACCCTTTTATTATATAGGATTGCTATTGACTGCAAATGCCAAGATACACTCAGACACACAAACATGCCTTTCTGCATCATTAATGTACGTGCAGGGGTCCTCAAACTATGGCCTGCGGGCCACATGCAGCCCGCCGAGGACATTTATCCAGCCCGCTGGGTGTTTTTGCCGCCTTGTTTTTTCACTTCAAAATAAGATATGTGCAGTGTGCATAGGAATTTGTTCATAGTTTATTTTTTAAACTACAGTCCGACCCTCCAACGGTCTGAGGGACAGTGAACTGGCCCCCTGTTTAAAAAGTTTGAGGACCCCTGATGTATATGTGTCTGTGTGACTCAATTCCCATGGCATTTCAACAAGATATTATCCATAGTTTATGGAGGAGGAAATGGGCCCTAAGAATTAAGTAACTCACCCAAAATCACACAACTAGTAAACATTCAACACAGAATCCAAGCCCATGGTTTTAACATTAGGCTATACTGCCTCATACCACTTAGCCCTATTCTTTTTCACAAAGAAGTTCACTAACACTTTGGTGCTAACATGAGAAATAATTTTGCTTTTTTCTTGGCTTACTTTCCTGATTGTTACAGCACCTGTTATGGTACAGAGAGTACACCATTGTACTCAACGAATAGGATTCATTTTTATTTATTATCCATTTCTTCACTCCTCAACCGTTTTCTGGCTCAGTCTTCCAATATTCCACTAAATTTGTTTTGATAAAGGCTTACAATATCTTTTGGTTACCAGATCCAATAGTTCTTATACTGCTCATTCTCCCTGTGTAATCTCATTCTTACCATCTACAATCACCTACACACTTATGCCTCTCAAATCCTTCCTGTACCCTGAGTTCCAAATCCAATAGCCTTTCAGACAACTCCACTGGGTTCTTAAAGGAACCTCAAACTCATCGGTTCTAACCCCAAACTCTCCTCATACTCTCTACAGTAGGTCCTCGGGTTACATCGGAGATCCATTCCTGTGGCGTGACGCAATTCGATTTTCCCCCTAAGTCGGAATCCAACTACATAAGCACTTACATCACGTACATAGAGCACATACACAGCAGTAATGAAGTGAAACAGTAAAAAAAAAATTAAAAGAAAGATAACAATTCCTGATCTTGTGGTAAATAAATAAAAAACATCAAGCACATCTAAACTAATAAAAGCGAAATAGTAAAATTAACCGTTTCTTAGGGACGCCCAACAGCCTATCAGAACAATGGTATGCAAATTAGCCCAGCCAAGATGGCGGAGGCCTGGGCTGGCAATGGAGCAATCGTGCCAGCGCATGCAGAGGCCAGGCCTCCGCCCTTGCGGGCTCCGGAGGTCGTTTCCGGACAGTGGCGGGGCTGCAGGGCCGGGCGGCCTCCCAGGCCCCCCGTTCTGCGGCCAGGGCTGGCAATGGAGCGATTGCACCAGAGCACGCAAGGGCAGAGGCCTGGCCTCTGCCCTTGCGTGCTCTGGCGGTCGGTTCCGGACAGTGGCAGCGGCTGCAGGGCCCGGAGGCCTCCCAGGCCCCCGGTTCTGCGGCCGGGGCTGGCAATAGAGCAATCGCACCAGAGCATGCAAGGGCGGAGGCCCGGCCTCTGCCCTTTGCGTGCTCTGGTGGTCGGTTCGGGCAGTGGCGGCGGCTGCAGGGCCGGGCGGCCTCCCAGGCCCCCAGTTCTGCGGCCGGAGCTGGCAATAGGGAGATGGGGCTGGGAATAGAGAGATCGCGCTGGCCCACGCACAGGTGGAGGCCTGGCCTCCACCTGTGTGTGCCCTGGAAGTTGATTCAGGGCAGTGGCGGTTGGCAGCAGGGCCAGGATCTGTCTGCCCAGGCCCCGGCCCTGCAGCCTGGGCCTGGGAATAGAGCGATCGCGCCAGTGGTTGGTTCTGGGTGGCCTTGGGTGAGAGCTGGCTGGGCCCTCGGCTGGGGCTGGCAATAGAGCAATCGTGCCCACTGTGGTTCCAGACAGCGGTGAGCAGCCACAAGGCCGGGAGCTGGCAGCCCAGCCCGGCCCTGCGAGGCCTGAGAATAGAGCAATTGGGCCCATGCGACCTCAGAGGCTCAATGGCGGGGGCTTGAGGTGGGTACCCCCTTGGGGTCATGCCCGAGCATCCTCTGCCCCCGCGCAGAGCCTCTGCCACAGGTCCAGCCACCTGCCTCCACCCTGGGGGCCTCCATGGGGCGTGTGTGAGCATGTGCCTGGCTCCACCCCCATGTGTCCGCTCAGCAGCATGGCCCCCCGAAGGGACCATGCACCGGCATCCACCCCCTGGCCTGCCACCCAGCTCTGCACCAGGTGTGTCCCCTCAGTGGTGGAGGCCCACCAGGTATGTGCGATGGTAGGCCACCCGGCTGGAAACAACCACGCCTGCACTCACCAGCCATCCCACCTCCCAGTGCATGAACCCTGAGGGGGCTGTGGCCAGCCTGAAAACAGCCCTCAGCCCCTCACCCAGGCTGGCCATGCATGCCAGCAGATGGACATCCCCCAGCCAGGGGTCCCAGACTATGAGAGGGCACAGGCCAAGATGAGGGACCCCCTCCTCCCCTCGCCGAGTGCACAAATTTTTGTGCACCGGGCCCCTAGTGTGTACATATGTCGAAATGACGGAACTTTTTTTTTTTAATAAATAAATGGGAGATGGCGACGTAAGCACAAAACGACTTACGTCGAGTCCGAGGTAACCTGAGGACTGTCTGTATTTTATGAATAACACCACCCCTTAGTCAGTAGGAGTAAACTTTGACTTATCCCACACTTATCACTCCTGGTCAAGCCTCAAGTCCCCAACATGTCCATTAACTCCACCTCCTTTCCTGCCATTGCTCTGGCTCAGGCCCTCACCATCTTTTAACCTGATGACTTAACACTATAGCCACCTGCAACAGTTGGCCAGCTGCTCATCCTGCCCATGGTCTTGTTCCACCTCCAATTTATTCTCAGACTACTGCTATTGATTTTCAGTTCAACAAATATTCAGTGAGTACCACTATGTACTCTCCGCACCATAACAGGTCCTGTAACTATCAGGAAAATAAGCCAACATCCCTACTTTCAACAAGCTCGCAGTTTTGTAAGTGGGACATTCAGTAAATGTTACAGTAGGGGTCAGGAGTAGACACTATAGGAATAGGGACAAAAAGCCCCAAACTAGTCTAGGGAATCAGGGACAATTTTCTAGAAAAAAATCATGTCTAAGCTGAGTTCTAAAGGGTGAGCAACAGCTAAGATTTAGGAGGAGGAGAAAGAACGCAGAAGAGAGGAGCTTCGGTTTGGTGTTACTGGTGGGAACAGCAAGTGCTTCCACATGAAAGGACTGTGAAGTTTGAGGGGGAAAAGCAAACACAACAGAGAGTATTGGGGGAGAAAAGACATCTTGTTTCACTGATGTACTTGGAGGTAAATAGGCAGAGTTACCGTTCAATTTCCTTTTCGTTCCCCTCTCTGCGAAATCGCTCAATATATTCTTTGCGATACTGTTCTTGTGTGTGACACTGCTCTTCAAAAATTTTAATTGTTTCATTAAAAGCTTCAATTGCCGTCCGCTTCATCTGTATTTCCTATAGGAGAAAAAAAGAAAGGCTATATACTTTATTATCTTTATTTTTTTGTAACTTTTTTACAGTTCCATGTAAGACTGAATTCAGAAAGCAATTTTCTACATTTTTCATCTCATGGCACACATAAACTACTAAAATTCTGCAGCACACCAAAAAATGTATTCTTTGCCAATCTGAGCAAAAAATGGGTATAAAAAAAAACGGGTATAATTTTGATTACGTTGGCTATTGTCATTTTTTTATTTGACAAACTAAGAGAAAAGAGTTCAGTGCCCCTGACTAGTCAGGTATTGCATGTTTTAAAAATTCTTGTGGGACAACAGTTTAAAATCGCCTGGCTAAAATAAGAACCTTTATTTAACTCCTACCCTTATTATGTATATGCAAAATGAATGATTCAAACCCTAAAATCAAAAAAAAAGTATAGCTGAGAACCACAGAAAGACCTAAGTTGCTAAGAGGGATCAACCCTTGACACATTGAAGACAAGGATGAAGATCTGCCTTTGCACCTATTGTAGTGCTGACCCCCAAAAGGTGCTAAAGGGGTGAATGGATAGTGCAGAGGACTCCATGCAACAACATGCAAAGACATCCCCAGAAGAGCCCTATAGAAACATCAACGATGAGAGAGGATCATTGATTGGCTACCTCCTGCATGCCCCCTCCTGGGGATTGAGCCCTCAACCCTGGGCGTGTGCCCTTAACCTGAATTGAACCCGGGACTCTTCAGTCAGCAAGCTCACGCTCTATCCACTGAGCCTAACCAGCTAGGTCCAGAATCTATCTATTCTTGCTTTAGTTTCTAAAGCATGTAGTTTTCAAAACAGAATCATCAGTAGATTCATCTGATAGAAGCAGAAAATGAAAAAGGGGAGAATAGCTGCAAAAATCAGATGCAGACTAAAATGTAAAATGAAAACTCCATAAAACAAAAGCCCATTCAGCACTAGGGTAAGAAGTCTGATGTTATTTGTAGACTTTAGCATCTGACTCATGATTCTTCTAAAACCTTGAAAGAGGATTAGACTTTATTCTATTTACTTTAGAAAGTCAGGAAATATGTATAAAGGTCTAGAAAGATTACTATCCTGAATGTTTATAATTTTTAAAGGTTTGGTGCTTACAATTCCTCACCTATCCAGCATTGATTAATTTCAACAAATAGTTATTAAAAATCCACTACACAGGAAGTACCATCTGGTGATAAAGAGATTCATAAAACATGGAGCCTACCTTTCAGGATTTGAACTACACAGGTGAAATAGATTTCTGAACTCTAATAGGTTCTGTTTCTTGTCGTGATAGGGAAATCAAGTGGGATAAATTAGTTATTTATTGCTTTACAGAAGTTTCATGAAGAAGACAGCATTTGAGCTAGCTCTTAAAGAACTGGGGTGGGGGAAAATGCAGAATCACACACAGATGGCATGTACATGAAATATTAGATGTTAAGGGATAAGCAACTGCTCCGTAGGGTTGGAACATAAGGGGACTGGTTGATGAGGGAAGCTCAAACCTTTATGATGTTCCATATAATTGAGGTAATATTATACATATCTCAAATAGTACTGCAAACTTATTGAGATGCTCACATCTAAATATTTAGCTACAAATTCTGCACTGTGTAATTATAGAAAAGGGTATTGGCAGAAAATACCTACAAAGCTCTGGCCCTATATCTTCAAAGAAAACACCAATAATATAGACTTTACTAACACTGGTATATGTGTTGGTAAACAGGGCAGCAAACAGGAAAGTATTTGACATCACTGTCCAAGCAGCAGCTCCCCTGTAAACAATGTCACTATACCTACCACCAAAACTATAAACCTACCTGGATCTACAGCCCTTCCTTCTTCCTTCTCCCTTTATCTACCTGTGCTCTGGGGCTCACCTTCTCTTCTGTTCTCAGGCACTTCCATCCATTCCAGCCCCTCTTGTATCATTAACTCTCCCCATCAATGGTTCCTTCTCATCAACATATAAATGAGTTCTAGTTACATCACTCTGGAAAAATAAAATCCCTAACTTAAATCCTCACCCAGTCACAGTTAAACTTCTTGAAAGAGTTGTCTATATGGCTGTCTCTCTTTCTTCATCTCTCATTCACACTCCAACTCACTCTATTTTAACTTCTGTACTCACCATTCCACAGACTGCTCTTCCAAGGTCACCAGTGATCTCATTGCCAAATTCCTTTCTCTTATCCCAATCTATCACTAAGTCCAATCACTTTTCCTCCTAATTACATGTAGTCCAGATGTTAAATAGCCTCACCTGTAGTCTATTCTCACCCTGTGCCAACCAACACCATCTCTTTCCCATTCTCTGGGAAGAATTCACTTATATCACAGCAATCTAGATTTTATCTAAGATTTCACAGAAATATAGAGGAAGTCTATAAAACACACAACACATGGAGTTCTATAATACTTATGAACACCACAACACTTATAAACAGAGGAGGTCAATTATTTAATCTCTGTTTAATACTTACTGTCCCAGCCCATCTCCTGTACCATAATCACTGGATCCTCGCTCTCTTCACTCACCTCCCAAGGCTTTAAGCTCCATAGCTTTCTGTGATCAGCCCCATTTCAAGTCCTGCTCTGAATTCTCACACAGATAAATTTAGCCCTCTTCTAGCTTCAACCTACTAGTGGCATTTAATTGCCTCCATCTGCCCCCCAAACCCAGCTCTCTAACCAGAGATTCCAAGTTCAGAACCTGGTCTCATATCAGTTGCTTCAAACTCATAATATGCTCTGAATCCCCAATATTACAAAGCATGTTCACAGCACGTGGAGCTTTCTCCAGCCATGTCAGAAAGGAGAGGTACAGCGGGCAGCCGATCCATGATTCTCTCTCATCATGGATGCTTCTCTCTCTCTCTCTCTCTCTCTCTCTCTCTCTCTCTCTCTCTCTCTCCCTTCCTCTCTCTGAAATCAATTATATATATATATATATATATATATATATATATATATATATATATGTAAAAGAAAGGAGAAGTGCAGCTCCATACAAGCCAAAGCTGCATGCAACAATGGTCATTTTTTCTAGCCTCTATTCACAGAGGGCTTAGCCCTCCACTAGACTCCACTTCACACCATTAGTCTGACTCCATGCCCTTGCCAAATGTGGAGGCTTTGAGTTCATTATCTTGCATAGATTCATTCAACAAATAAAACAATAACTATGTGCCAGGTATTATTTGAAGTGTTTGGGATACATAAGTGAACAAGCGTAAAGATTTCTACTTTCCTGGAACTTATAGTGTAGGGGATTATACAGACAACAAATAACAGATATGGTAAGTAAGTAAAGTACACAGTTTGTTAGAAGGTAAGATGCATTATGGAAAAAAAGAAAAGTAGAGTGGAAAAGGAAGGTTGGAAAGATATTTGGGAGTTACTGGCATATAATGGTATGTAAAGCCATGAGATGGTTTGAAATTACCAGAGAGTAAATAAGTAACTAGAAAAGAGAAGACAACCTGGCCTGGTAGCTCAGTTGGTTAGAGATTGCAGGTTCGATCCCAGATCAGGGCACATACAAGAAACAACCAATGAATGCTTAAATAAATGGAACAACAAATTGGTGTCTCTCTCTCTCTCAAAAAAAAAAAAAAGTTGGAGTAAATCTGGAGGGAGGGGGTGAGAAAGAGAGAGTGAGAGAGAGCAAGTGAGAGAGCGAGTGAGCAAGAGAGTGAGAGAGCCAGAGAGCGCCGGAGCCAGCGAGAGCAAACAACCAAGATCAAAGAGGAGAAGTTAGCAAAGAAATCAGCAAAGACTGAGAAGGAAAAACCAGGGAGTCCAAATCTCAGGGACCTCTACTCATTTCCAGGTCTGAAAGTTCTGCCGGCAGTCAGACATCCCTCTCACAATCTGGGATTGCTGGCTCCTAACCACTCGCCTGCCTGCCTGCCTGCCTGATTGCCCCTAACCACTTCTGCCTGCCAGCCTGATCACCCTCTAACTGCTCCACACCAGCCTCATGGATGCCTAACTGCCCTCCCCTGCCGGCCATCTTGCAGTGGCCGTGTTATGGTGGCCATCTTGTGATGAGATCACGTGACGCCACCTAAGCTTTTATTATAAATGATAAACATCCACTACCACACCCCTAGAAATTCCGTGCATCCTTTCCAATCACAACTCTCTTCTTCCCAGTCCATCTCTCCTGCCTTGGTGATAATACTATCCTTTATGATGATTCTTTGTGATTCTTCATAATTTTACCACTTTATGTTCCCATCCAAAATAAAAAAGTTAACATCTGTCTGGTTTTGTCCATTATATGAACAGTCGTGTATTATATGTATTCGTTTGCATCTTTTACTCAATATTCTTTGTGAGATTAAACATAATGTGTGTGTTGTCTTATTATATTTGTGTATGCAAGTATACACACACAAATATAGTAATCCATCACTGCTTTGTTTAATGCAGAGGAAAGGGATTAAAACTTGACATTTTGACTAATGCACATTGTGTTTAACAAATATTGTCAGAGTAATTCAAATTTTTGAAGAATAGTGTCTCATCTCTTTCCCTTTGTGTTTCTAGATTCAAGCATAGTATCATGCCTAGATAAGGTATTCAACAAGTGTTTTTTTGGATGGTTATACTGACCTTTGTAACCAGATTACCTATCTCTCTCCCTCACACACTCACTCAAATATAGTTGGGGTTGCCATTATCTCCATCTTATAAATGGGACCTGAAACACATAATCTCTCAAGGGACACAAGCAATTTTTAACATAACCAGGATTAGAAAAGAAATCTCTTTATTCTAATTCAGTTCATTTTATATATTTTAAGAAGGTAATATATACAAACAGAAAAAAATATATCAAACAATATAAAGGGATATTACAGTAAAGAGTAAGTTTTCTACTTTAGGACTCTCACTGTCATAATTATCTTACCCAGAGGATATACAGTATCAGTTTCTGATCAGAGTATATATCAACATGTACACATATAGCACCCTCTACACAATTTTTTAACTATAAATGACAGTATACCACATACATTTTTCTATAGCTTGCATATTTTACTTACTATATCTTAGAAATCACTCCAAATCAATACAAACCTCCCACATTCTTTCTGATGGTTATAGGAGACTTTCTCCACCTCCCCTGCAGCTAGTTGTAATCTGCAGCTACATCTAACCAGTGGGCAGAAAGTGGAAGCAGTGTGTGTTTCTAGCAAGTAGCTTTAAAAATAGGAAACATTCCTTTCTTTTCTTGTTCCTATTTTTCCTTCCTGATTGCTAGAATAAGGTGGTTATGGTTGATATTGGAATAAGCCAACTTCCACAGATATCAAGGTATCAAGACAGAAGAACCCTAGGCCCCAATTACTGTGGAGTTGCCATAAAATCCCTGAAATGCCTATACATAAAAGAAAACTAAATTTCCATCTGAAGCCTTTGTGACTTTATTTTTTTGTCACTTGCAGTCAAATCTTATTCTAGTTAACACTAACTGACATAAAATACATCCTTAACCAATAAAAAGTGATTTATGAGTAAGAGAGGAATTTATATCATCAAAGTCCCAAAAAGGCTATTTAAAATATTAAGACCTCTAAAGATTGTCAGGTGAATTAAAGAAAATTTGATGTAACTATAATGTTGCATACTTACTGGCCTAAATAACAAAAATATACTAACCTGGGATGTTCTGGTATATTCTTCATATAGCCTGTCATACTCTTTACTCTTTTCCTGATACTGAGAGTGATACTCCTGCAGTTTTTTACCGACTGCATCAATGTTATCTTCTTTTACCAACTGATCCTGTGCAGGTAAACAAAAGAAGTAAAGAATGTCAACAATTCTGACATTAATTTCTACACCTGTTTAATTTTAAATTGCATTTCTACTGTAAGTTTAAACCACTGTATTAATATCAAGCATACAAAAGCACTAAATCCTTTTGTTCACATGAAGATCAGTTTTTATATCACAACAAAATCATTAATACTTTAAAAATTAAGAAAAAAGTATAAATAGAAAACATAAACAAAAGTATTTTCTAAATATATTTTTACTTATTTCAGAGAGGAAAGGAGAGGGAAAGATTCAAACATCAATGATAAGAGAGTATCATTGATCAGCTGCTTCCTGCATGCCCGTTACTGGGGAATCGAGCCTGCAACCTAGGCAGATGCCCTAACTGGAATTGAATCGTGACCTCCTGATTAATAGGCTGATGCTCAACCATCTGAACACACCAGCCAGGCAACAAAAGTATTTTATATAAAGTTAATAAATACATGCAACAAGCTATTCATAGTTGCCACAAAATAAGTTCTAAAATTCTTAAATCTTCAGTAGAAAATTTTATTTATTATTTTTATTTTTTTTAATTTTTATTACATAAAGTATTACAAAGATTAGTACATATATCTCTTTTTTTCCCCTGCCCTTCCCCCCGCCCACCTCCCCTTCCCCTCTTCAGTAGAAAATTTTAAATGACTAGATTTCTTTTTTTAACTGTTAAGTTAGAATCAAATAATCCTGTTAAGTAATTACTTGAGGAATAGCTATCAAGAACTTGTGTGATCATACCTGTTGGTATTTGGACACTGGGTACATCAGCTTCACATCAAGTTTGGGATTGTACTGAGCAAGAGATTCATGATGATAGTGGTTAATGAGCTCTACCACAGAATTAAATGTCAGAGGATCAGAAAAGCCGTATTTCCCATCTCGGTGATAGATTTTTATTAACTTATTATTGCCTCCTTTCCTGTAAACAACAAGATAACAACTGTAGATTTTGCCAAAAAAAAAAAAATTCTACTGAAGTACTACTACTTCATATGAAGATATGAAAGTCTGATGTCACATAACAAACAAATTTTATTATGCTGAGGCTAGAACAGGTGAAAAGGCATATATAAGTATGTGTGCAAAAGTATATGTAATATCATATTATCTTTACAACTATTTCTTTTACCTATAAGTATCTTGCTTACTAAAGGTTAATATACCTAAACAGCAGTCAGTATCAACAAATTTGGCAAAAATAATCACTTAAGAGAAATAATTTATGTATCTTTTATTTTCCTAAATGAATTACACTTCTAGCCCAGACCTTCTCCTGAACTTTAGATAAGCACAGCTCAACAACCAAAGGGATTCAAGGTTTGAGCCCAAGGGTACACCAATGTTTAGTGGTCAGAGGATGAGGAAGAACCAGAAAAGGAAACCAAGAGAAAACAATTAATGAAGTGAATGGAGAACTAAGTGTTTATCTTAAAAACTAATTTTTTATTTTTTTCTAAAAAACAATGTTTTAAAAAGCATTTCAACAAAGAGGAAATAATCAACTGAGGCTTGACAAAGTAGAGATCACTAAGTGATCTTGATAAAATTGTTTCAGCTGACTGGAATGGATTAAAGACCATGAAAGGAGAAGGGAAAGACATGCCTACGGACAATTGTCTTGAAGAATATTGTTGTAAATGATCACTCTGGCTGCTGTATGGAAAAATGAGTCAACAGAGGTGGGGAAGATTAGAAATTGTAAGATGCTGGGAGGCCTATTAGGAAGTGACTGCAAAAGATCAAGCAAGATAATGGTGGCTTAGATTTAGATGAGAGAGAAATGTGAAGAAATTACTAATATAGATTTGAAGGTAAAGTTGGCAGGATTTATTAATGATGACTTGGATGTGAGAGTGACAGAAAGAGAGGGGAAAAGACTTGTGGCTTGAGTAACTGTAGAGATGGTGGTTCTATTGCTTAAAAAGAGTGAAGACTTGAAGAGAAACAGTTGGGATTGAAATAAAAAATTCTGCACTGACCATGTTAAAATTAGTATATCCCCTAGTTATCTAGCAGCAATAGCAAGCAGCCAACTGGATATATGCATCTGGAGTTCTGAAGGTCCGAGCTGGAGATAAAGTTTAGGAATCATCACTGCATAACTGTATATTAAAGCCAAGGGACAGGACAGGCTTCACTGTGGGAAAACGAATACAGAGAAGAGGAGGCCCAAGTCTGAACCCAGAAACACTTCACATCTCGATATTGAGCAAAGAGTGGCCTAGAATTAGGAATAAAATCAGAAAAATGTGATAACAGAACAGCCAAGATAATAAACTGTTTCTAGGAAGAAGTGTCTATGACTAATGCTGCTAAGAGGTCAGGCAAAGTAAGAAAGAGAAGTGGCCATTGGTTTAGCAGTCCCTGTAGAGTGATAAGACAGAAGCCTGGCTAGAATGAGAAAAAACTGTGTTGAATCAACAGAGAACACTGATTATTCCTCAGCAGAACTGAAGTCCTATGGCATTAATTTCTTTCAATGTCATTATCAGAAACTAATATAGTGACTCCAAATTTATAGCATAAAATATGGGATTCTTTTTCTTAAAGATACTAGGATGGAAAGGCAGTAAGGAGCCAAATTAATCTGGATTTGAACCCATCCTCTGCCACTTACTAGCTACTAGTATGTGTCTTAAGTCAACTTTCTTAACCAGTTTAAGTTTTAGTTGCCTTATATATAAAATGGAAATATTAATACCTATGTGTCATAAGGTTGTTGTGAGAAATAATTAAGTTATTACACGTAAAATGCTTAGTACAAGAAAGTTGTTATTGTTGCTATTGTTATTATTCTTTTCTTTAGATAGTCACTTTATTTTTTTAAAAACTCATAAGACTTTATTGTAATTAAGCTATTTTAATGGTTAAAATTAAATGGGGGAATATCTAAAGCAGTTTTCCTAATTTTTAAAAAATATATGTCCCACTTTTGTAAATGTAAAAGGGATATAACCACCACTTATGAGATTCTAATATGCCCATATGGATGGCAGACTGAGAATTGCTTTATCTTCTACATATCATCATCCTAAATAAGGTTGAGTTTTAATGCTGAAGTCTGCATTAAGGAAAATAATAGGGTTATTATTACAGGGATGGGTTCCCAACATATCATGAACAACCTTAAGCTGTGCACATCACTTCTTCTACACTCACAGGGTCAACAGTATACATCTTATTTCCTTACATTAAAGCTTTTTCATTTTATTGCTAACAAAAAATAAAAATTGTCATTTTTATAAAACATTTAAATGTTTAATGTATTAAAAAGGATAGTTAGCCAAACAAAAATTATGTATCTATATTAAATTAAAATACGAAAAATGTGTATATAAAGATTTAAACAAAATACAGAAATCTTTGTATACCAGAAATAAACAATGCTAATGAAAATGCTGAAAAATACTCACCGCAAAGTCAAAGTATAATCTCCCTGCATTTTTGTTGAGGCATCTCTGACCAAGAAGGTACCATCTGGCATGTCCCGTAATTTGTCATTTACCTCCTCCCTGAAGAATTATAGCAAAAATGAAAAAAATACAAGTGTCATTTGTGCTCTTCATATTGTTATTACTAAGGCTAGTTGGGAAGTGATATAGTTATAGAATCATAGGGCCTTCAGAGGTCATTTAGTTCCTCCCTCGAGGTATGTTCATTCTGTTTTGATTTTTGGTATTATGCAATTTAAGGAGGGCTATTTACTTTTTATACTTCTCCAGATTTCAACTATCTATAAGAGATAGTGCTTCCATTAAACCTTTAGGGACTCCTTAGGCAGCTCTTAACTTGCAGAGTTTCAGGAAAAACCAGCAGCTATTTAGAAAGAAGGTTATGTTTTAGCAACACTGGCAGCTGTCTGATCAGAGGGGAAGAAATTCACTAAATTCACAATTTTTCAATATAATATCCTCCAATATGAACTTATACTGATAATAAATTTATCTTCGGAGCTGGTTTGGACTTCAAGAAACAATACTAGAACACTCAAAAGAAATGGCAGGGGCCCTAACTGGTTTGGCTCAGTGGATAAAGCGTCGGCCTGCGGACTAAAGGGTCCCAGGTTTGATTCCAGTCAAGGGCATGTACCTTGGTTGCGGGCACTTCCCCAGTGGGGAGTGTGGAGGAGGCAGCTGATCGATGTTTCTCTCTCATCGATGTTTCTAACTCTCTAGCCCTCACCCTTCCTCTCTGTAAAAAATCAATAAAATATTTTTTAAAAAAAGAAAGAAATGGCAGGGTATAAAAGACCCTTGTATTATAGAACCACAGGGTTTTAAAATATAAATTTAAATGATATTGTATAATGCTAAAGTATTTTTTTTCTGATAATTTTAATATAAATATATATTGTCTTCCTCAAAAAAATAAACATAGAATTACCATGTAACCTAGAAATTCTACTTCTGGGTATATATCCAAAAGAAATGAAAGCATGGACTTAAACATTTACACACCAATGTTTATAGCAACATTACTCACTAGCCAAAAGCTGGAAACAATTCAAATGTTCAAAGCCAAATGTCCAG